>JAHWXV010077667.1:0-11692 GCA_024586415.1 Phrixothrix hirtus
CAACTTGCTGCACATTTGCTTCGGTTGTTTGTTCATGAGGAACTAGTGACGCCTCCTTCTTAGGCATGCTGACATCATTATTTACGGTAAGGAGAATAAACCTTTGGTGTAGTTCGTCACACTTCTTAGTTACTTCCTCATATTTTGTTGAAATGTCACTCGTAACGTCTTCTATTTCTTTTGTTAGGTCCTGTTTCAATTTAATTTGTCTTGAATTTATGGATTCCATTTCCTCTCTTAATTTGTTTGTATTTTTTTCTTTTAATGCATTTTGGCCTGCCTTAATTTCATTTTGGAATTTATTTTGGTTAGGTTCCATTTCCTCTTCTATTTTACTTTGGCTTGCATTAATTAATAACATTTCCTTGTTTGTCATTCCCTCTTCTATTGCATTTTGGCTTCATTCAGTTTGATCCTGTAGTTTATTTTAATTTGTAGTAATCGATATCATTTCGTCCTTTAATTTTTTTGTAAAATCTTCGTGCGATTTATTTTGGTTTGAATTTATGGATACCATTCTTTTTTGTATTTTAATTTGATTGAATTTTATTTCTTCTGGATTGGAATCTATTTTTTCTTGTAATTTAGATTGATTGGAATCCATTTTTTCTTGCATCTTTTGCAACTTTTTCATTAACGCCTCCATATTTGGTTTTTCGACGCTTCTTGTCAATGGCATATAAAAACAATTAACACTAGCTATTAATTAATAATAGTCTGTGAGTTCAACTTTTAAAACAAATTTCGCTCCTGGCACCAATTTAACGAAACTAGCTAATTGTTTTACAACGTTTATTTGTATTAACTTAATTCTACACTTATTTATAAGTAACTATATATACTAATTTATTTTAAATATTTATTTCACAAACCACTAGCAGCAAACATTTATAATTCTATTTATGTATACTTATATCAGTAATGCACAGTACAAGATTCTAACAATAGCTAAGACTAAGAGAACTCAATCCGCTGCTTATATAGGAAAAATAAATTCTAGAAACAATAGGTATAGAATATTCGAGAATATTGCTTATAATAATGATGTAATAATTTGTAATGCTGTGACTCATTGCTGGTCTAACTAATTGACAGGTATCGGTTACCGCAATGAGTCATTGCCATTACATCACCTATTTGATTACAAAGAAAACATTCTAGATGATTCTAGAACCTTCTATTTGCTGTTTCTAATTTTTGTGACAGTATTATTAAGTAGGAGATGCCAGGAACCAGTTACCTTTAGAACTTGTTTCGCATCCATCCTCCCGTCAAAGATGGTCTATTGATCAGTGATCCTAAGTGTTGCAGGTTGTTTGACAATTTCATCGTATTCATTAGGCTTTACAATAGTGGGATTCCTTTTTATGTATTTTTCAATAAGGCCAAATACTCGATCTGGAAGCATAAATGAGTGACCAACTATTAGAAAAATTAATTCTAGCTTTAAAATTGTCTTTGGGCATCTTTTAGGAGCCATTATGGAAGTATTGAAATCGTGGTACTGTTTTTGTATTGGCCTTCACAGTCATCGGCAAAAAGGTGCACAGTAGTAGTTGATTCTTGAAAAGTGAAGTGCTCTAATAAGTGGTGTACTGCCGAAGATATTGTACTTGAATCTTTGGCTGTATTAGTTTCTAGCCAATTATTAGCCACTACATGGGATGGATCTAGGCGTCCTTTAGAACTACCATTAACAATAGCAAAATTCTAATAATTTACCTGTTGACTGAAGTAGCAAGCTTGATCTGGTAATTTAGGTAGAGTAAAATTGCTTTGACAGGCGAGTGAAAAGCTTTCTAAGTCGTTAGCTTCTGTTTGGAGTAGTTGGAAAAATGCAGTTTATGTACTCCCTGTTCGGCTATAACGCGTTGTTTCTTATTTTCTGTTTTTGCAAAGTTTACCGTTTCTTCTGCTCTTAAGCAGGTTGAGCAGCAATCTGTTCTAGGTGAGCCAAAACTTAAATTGTAATTCACATTAACATACTCCCGAAAGTAATTTAATTTCGCAACTGTTGTTAAATAGATCGCATAGAGTTTTTTGATATTTAATTCGTAAGGTAAGTATAAACGTTCTGAAGTCTTGCTCCTGCAGTAATATGATTCAATGCATGTAAGAGACTCTATACACTGTTTTATAGAATTTTTCTTGTCATCATTTTTGTTTGCTATCCGATCACCACCTCTACGTTCCCTTGGAATTTCACTCGCGTGTAAGAATTCTTTCATGACGCGCTCTATTCTAAATCTACTAAATTCTGTAATTTTTAAAAATGTATCTGTACACACTCGTACTAAATTACCTTCGACGTCAGGAATTCGATATGTAATAGAAACATTACTGATCCCCTTCTTCTCCTCATTGCGTCTTTTCGGAATTTCACATTTTAAAATAATAGTATCCTGTGTAATTTTGTTCGAACTTTCAAAAAGTTTTTCGTGAAACCGCTTCACCTGTTGCATTGTTAAAGTGGTGCAGAAATAAGGAAAACCAGGTTTTCCATTTTGCCCACACATAGGGTACATCGATAACTGTTTCGGGTGATATCTGATAAGAAAAGAACGAACGTGTGCTTTCTTTACAAAACGAATTTTGACGCTTACTTACCGTTCGCTATCTAATCTATCTCGTTTAGACCCCTGTCGCAACTTCTTTCTACCTTTCCCAGAAGAACAAGGTACAATAACTTATCAGTGTGAACTACAGCCATACTTGCTGCAAGTAAATTTAAAAATCTCCAGGACAATAATAAACATTAAAATGTTGGAAATTTTCAACAGTATGGATATGTAGACCACATGACAAAATACAAAGATGCCCATTGGCCAAAATGCAAAGAGATACATTTGTCACTAATCTATCAAAGCAAAGAGTGAGTTTTGCATTTAACCCAACTTGTTGTTATTTAATTTCTATATCAAAAGCAACCTTTGGTGCAAAATAACACCACCATGAGATTCCTTGGAAAATTTGCTGTCTAGGGGCGTATCTAGCTCGTTTTTCATATTTTGTTGAAGAGTGAGTTTTGCATCTATACGCCTCATATATGGAACTTTGTACTTTTTAATACTCGTTTGTTTGCAGAACCTTTATTTAATCTATCGTATTGCAACAAGTCCTGAAAGTTAGAAAAATTCGTATGAAATAGGAAAAAAACGGCAGTCGGACAGGTGCATTCCATTAAGGAAGCTACAGGAGCAAATGGTCTCCACCTCTTTTACCGTACATGAACATCAACCGAGAGGTTAAGTCATCTTGCATCACAAAAGCTGTCGCGTCCGTGCTGATCTTGAAATAATACAATCACCTATTTTTGCTTTTCTTTATTTTTAAATCATATTGCACCTCTTGTTAACTGAGTTTCTTTGCTCTTGCGGTGGTCTTCATTCAATTCTCAAATAAATCTCTGTATTTACAAATAAATTCTTTACTTGCTATATAATTTTCCTAATTATTAAAAATTCTAGAAATAAAGATCTGCAACAAAAACACAATAGGAGTAGTCGGAGAGGAAAAATAAATTAGGCAGCGAAGTTCGAAACTTAATAATAACAGCCCTGAGCAATCATGCTACTGCCAAAAATGTAAGATTAAAATTTAATGTTCTGATGAATAAACATGAAAATTGTATACATCATTTCCAAGGACTGATTAAGTAATGAAAAGCGGTTAAGGAAATTGCCTACAAAAGATATTGATGGAACATCGCGATTGTTGTATTTCACGTCGACAGCTGCATAAAAAATATCTGATCAACTGGCGCTTTCTACAGATTTCTTTATAAAATCTCAATCCCGCATTAAAGAGCTTCCTCTATGGCATTAAACGAGCTTCTTTTATACCGCAGAAAATAAACACTACGGAAATTTGTCAGGTTTTGTTGGCGGTCTTCGCCTGATAAACAATTTTTATAAATTTGCCGCCGTGTGTTCCCTAATAACGGTGTGGTAGGCTGGAGGAGGGATAAACAAATAAATAAATAAAGACAGAATTAATTAAGTAAGTAGAGAGGTTTCTTTTGGTGGTGCTCGGTTCGGATAAAACGCGAGAGGCGAGCTTTTCTATTCCCCATAACGTTTGGGAAATTGTGTAAGAAAATCACGTTGACAGTTTTATACCATTTTCACGATATTGGATGTCAAATGTTTAATTAGTGATAACATGTTGCGAGACCCACGCGTTTTTGACCGTTAGAAATACGCCCAGGTCGTGAATATTCATATCGATCGCACGAGTGTTTTCCTTTTCTTTCGAAGTGTCCGGGCGGTGTTAAAGGTTTCCGCGTGTAGTGCCAGATTACCTTGCCGGAGAAATTTATTAGCGACTCGCTGGGAATCTACCTGCTTTTTCCACTCGGTTACAGCTCTTTGGGACCCCGTGGTCCTCCCGTTGGTGCAGGAATCTTAAAATTGGAATCACGGTGGACGATTTTGGTGGATGGAAATCAAACAACCATAGGATGTGACAACTAAAATTAAGGCATCCCCTTTTATCGGATTGTTATTGTGCTTCAATGTCGTTTGCCTACAACTGGCGTTGTTGTAATGTCAACGTATATATATATTATAGGCCAGAACCCAAATTAATTTGCAGTCCCGGCTGCTGACTATCGTAGGGGCCAGTCTAAACTTTCCATTGTGAGGGGAGCCGGTTAATGCATACCTCCTGTCCAGTTTAAGGACGCATATCTGCGTTGACTGTAATTAACATATTTAAACCTTACTTGTGGTATAGTAGCTTGACTAGTTTTCCTCGTTCCTCTTGAATTAGGTCATATTCAAGAGCCGAGAATATTTATCTATAAAAATGTATATCCTACCGTTTTGTGTGTATCATATAAACCATTTTCTTTTGTAATAGATACATAATACTGACCAAATAGACTTTAAATGCGAACGTAGGATTAGTTATCAGTGATTCCGTTATATTTCAGGGGTTATGTGTTTGATTTGGTACCCTTTGTTTTAGCTACGATCTTAATTTATAATATTATTTAAGTCCCTGATAAGAGAAAACCCCGGGACAACCCAATAATAGCCACGGAACCATTTTTGCCTGCTACGAGGAACAGTTCCGTTCAGTAAACGACCCACCCGGAGTAGTAACGCGCTTTCGTTATATCAAGCCTTTGTACGTTGTTTTTTATGGCGCGGATGAGCTGGGGTAGTTCCTCGGGAATCCTCTCTACTCCGCAGAGCTAGCCAGTCATCAGCCTCGTTGCAGTGCGTAACGCTAAACGGGCCCGTGACAAATTATCCAATTCATTGTGAATATGTAGCTTAAAATCTCGTTGTAATGTTAAATCTATATTCACGTAATTCTAGGGTCTACATACATATTTACATAGATGTGGATACACATATGTGTACGCATTTACAAATAGAAAAAGCCCATATCAATTATTCTGAAATTTTTGTCTCTAAAATAGATCCCTCAAGATTTTACATTGTGATGTGACAAAACGTATTTGCCATACGTAAAACGTAACAGTGGGTGCAGAGATGAAACCTAGATTGGATAGTAAAGTCGGGTTTGAATAGAACGGCGAATGGCGCTTTATCGCTTTTTAGGCTGGGAAAAATCGAGTAAAACGTGAGTGTCATTCTATTATAGGACACAGCTGCTAAGAATGTTGATGAACTCTATAAAATGATAAATATTATTACCTGAAAGGGTATGCGAGAACTCCAGGTAGAATAGCAGCTTTCAGTATTAAATGGAATAATTAAAGGTGTCCATATAATTAACATAATTCAGTATATTGGCTGATAGGAGACAATGCTTTTGACTTCACCAAAACCTATATACGTGATCGTAGTTTTGCCCCGAAACTACTAATCACTAGAGTCTAAGCAATGCACGTAGATCGCTACTTTGATAAACAGCAGGAAATTCTTTTAGGTCTGAAGCTTGACTTACGAACAGATTTTCAGGCAAGTACTGTTAAAAATGTGGCAAACAAATTCAAAGAGTATTCACTTAGAACTTAATTTGTTTACTGTATCCGTCACCCCTAAATTTCAAGAAAAGCACATTAACATGGTTATAAATATATTGATCATTATTCTTTGCACATAACATATACATAAAAAAATCGGTAAATAAAATAATTATTCCTATAAAATAGATAAGGTGAAGTCATGTTACAAAGAAATAGTAAGAGATACTATCAAATCATGCAATAACTTAACATCGGATACTTCTTTATTAGTCACGTTCCCATCTAGATTATATTATATAAAACGGTAAAAATCGTAAGGAGCTCCCTTTTACATATATTATAATTAGGTAAACTAAAAATACTGACAATTATTAAATAATAATTTATATAGTCTTCAAACAAACAATACTATGTGTTAATGATAATTATTAAAAAAGTTACTTTTAGATATGTGCATTTGTCACATCTGATTTATATATAAATACTATAAAATAAAATACAATGGGAAGCTACTGTACAGTGTATCCTATATTTGATGTTTATTTATGGTATTTCATATTTCGAATGGACATAAAATATTGAGACTTTAACAGTACCTACCTGATCTTTTATGATTAAAAATATGGCGTAATCAGCTTTGTCCTTTATTATTTCACTGTTGAGGTATATTTTCCTTAATTTGGCTTCACTCAATTGAGAAAACTGTTCTGTTGTATATGGAAATGATCTACATTTCTATTCAGTGCCTTAGTAAGCTTTTCCATGAGGTCCAATTTAATATGTATCGGTAATAAAGTCCTTCTTGGAGCTTAATTAAACAAGTATTTGCGACGCTTGGACTGCGCAATGCTAGATATTTCCTAACGGTCAACCGTCTTGAGAATAATTCAATGTCTCGGGAAGACTATCCCATAAACATAGAAAAAATGATATTGTGTATTCAAATTGAATCCCTGTTAACATAGTTACCACCTTTAATGTACTACAAGTGTGCCATTGATATCTATCGCAATGAACATTCCAAAACATTAATATCGCAGTAACATAAGATTCTTCCATGTAGGTTGCGAAGTCTATTAAAGTGGAAGATAGAACTTTTCCATTATGTAACAACACAGTTTTTAAACTTCCTTGAACCAACCTATAGATAACCTCAATTTCTGGCCCTGTATTTTATAATCAGAAACTGCATTAACCATTATATAACTAGATTACTTTTTAGATAAAAAATGGAAAAAACTGTTGATATCGATTATGAAATGAAGACACTAATTCATTTTGATACAATAACTGCCATTGCTGGATTCTGTAATGTCTCTTTGACCTTAGGTACGTCAAAGTCTATGACCAATCCTTTTTCAGTAATCATATACATATCAGCAGAATTAGGTTAGCATTGGGACTTTCGCCGGATATATGTGGCATAAGTAACTCAAAAGCATCTGCGTCATGTATTATCGGGTTTTTTGGCAATAACAGTTCAGGAATGAGCTGACCTTAATCCTCCAAATTGGCCACAAAATAGGTGGTATATCTGGATACTCAATTGCACATTACTATTTTAGTTATACTTTGAATTAACGGAGGGATTAGAACAAAGTAGTAATTGTCTTTATAGCTAATTTTCAAAAACGATTTTTAAATTTGGAAACTTAAAAGGTATAATTTGCACTAAATACAGAGTGATTTTTTAGTTCTGTTACCCAATTTGTAATGTAATTTATGAAAGGGAAATTTAAGTGTAATAAAAAATCTGTTTGTCACTTACAAAAGAGATTTAATAAAAAGTTATTATTGCTTACAGTTGCAATCAGTTGTTAAATAGTATGATCAAAGTGCCCACCCTTGCAGTTATACACGCTCGGGCACTTTTCAGCATGTTAGAAGAAACCTTTTTAAGATTTGCACTGGAAAAATTCGTGATTAGCGTGAGGATTATTTTTGAATGCCTCGGACTTAATGTAGTCACACAAAAGTATATAGGAGAAATGAAGTTTATGGACCTTGGAGGTCATAATTCCTTGCTTATTATTCGACCACCAAAGAACTTTTGCAGAAACTTCATAGTTTCTCTAGACATGTGGAATGTAGCACCGGCTTGCTGAAACCAGAAGTACCAGCCTTAAGGTTCCAGTAAGGACACAAATTAGTGCATAATATTCCTGTATACTTCGCCATTTACAGTCTGTTCGAAGAACATGGCCCCAACTATACGCTGACGAAATATTGCGCACCTACGCCAATTTTTGCAGGATATAAAGATTTTTCATGTAAAGCGTTAGGATTTTCAGCAACCCAAACACGGGTGTTTTGACTGTCCACATAACCGTCGGGATGGATTCAAGCTTCATCACTAAAGAACACTGTGTTTAAAATTTCGATTCCATTATCAGTTTTCACATCCCCTAAAACTGTCTAGCGAAATGGTCGGCTACTACGTTGTCTATTGCAAACACTACCCTATCTCTCGAAATCGTTTTTCTAACCTAGAAATTGACATTTTTTCTGGCGGAGGAACACCAACGAATTTAATTTGAAATGATTCTTTTACACTCACATACGATTTCGTAGCAAAATATTATTCAAGAAAGAAAACCGCTGATCTAGGGTAAACGACATTTTGTTCGTAAAACCACCTGAAACGGCACAAAATTTTACACAGCTTAGAGAGAATCAACTCACACTGCCGAATCTGTACCGGTTGAGTAGCGCTATCAACTTTGTGTAACAAAACAAAATTTCTATTTCTTAGAAAAAAATTACCAGGCATTAAATATATTACCCTATTTTTAATGCCTGGGCTAAAAATCATTGTATAATTCTATCTACTTACTGTAATTTAATATACTTATAAAAACATGCAATATTTGTTTAGGGCGTGCTTGTAATAATTTGACATATAAAAGTACTTTGGACTTGTTTACTTTGTTTGAAACGAAAAACACTTTAAAATTAATTTTTAAATATATTGATTGCTTGCTAACAAAGTTATCTGCTAAGAGCACAAAATTCTACATTGTTTTATCTTAAATATCAGATATTATATTAATACAAATAATTTAGTTTTAAAATTTGTAATGTGATCGATGGAGATATTTTATAACAGAATAAACGATTCTTTTTACGTAAACCAGTAACAATATTATTCGCTAAAAATTACTACGGTAAACAAAAATAACTGGAAAATACATTTCTCTTTTATTTATTTTGATTTATAAAATTAATTTTTAAATTTCTGCGTATGTGTTGGATTCCTGTACTGGAGATTGAGAAATAGTATTCTAAAATAAGTCAGATAATGCAACATGAATTTCTTTTAACGTTATCTTCTGGAATAAATATTGTTATAAAACAACGTACAATGTTCCATAATTCAGGATAAATAATAAGTAATACACATTAAGGGCATCGATATTATTATCCAGCACAGTGTGCACGCAAAAATTCGGCTCAATACTATAATTGCTAATATTTTGAAAGTTATACGTGTTTTAAGAATTAAAACATTATTTTACTGGTTATGTAAATGTATTTATTTTGCAATAATAATGCTCGGTAAAGTTTGTGCATTTAATCACATAGAAATTTTTACAAATTAAAACAATACTTGTCATTATCAACCGTTTTCCACCATGTCACTTCGCAATAACAATAAATGTCTTAACAAATTGAATGCCAGAAAGTAACATAAAATTTCTCTACGTGGGCATTTTAAAATCTTACATAAACCGCCCGTCTTGAAATTCATAACTATTTGCTTTCAAATTGTAACTAATATAAACAGTGAAGTAGAAATGTATATAAAATTTAACTGGTATAAATCAGTGCTGCGCTAGCAACAAATAATCGTTGATAAACTGAAAAAATCAAAATAACTAATTATTATAACTGTGTCGTCAGCGAAACTCAGTTAATTATACCGTTTCACGGTGTGCTCAAAAACGCCACTCACGGTCTTCACAGACACTATGCGAGTAACTCCGTCAGAACCAGGATGCAGGTCTATTATGCGTCCCAAATTACATTTGATAGGAGGCAGATTGTTATCATGTAGCACAACTAAGTCTCCAACCTTTGGTGATGCTCATTGACTTCGTTTCCATTTGGTTCGCTGATACAAATTGGATAGATATTCGGTATTCCATCTGTTCCAAAAACGCTGTAAAACCTGTTGTACACGCTGATAACGCATTAAACGATTCATGGAGATTTCTTGCAGATCCCTTTGTGGAGAGCAGTAAGAGCATCGTCTATTATGACATGGCCAGGTGTGAGGTGTGAGAGATCTTTAGAATCGTCGGATAATGGTTCAAGAGGTTTAGAATTCAAGCAAACAAAGTGTATACAATTCCTCCAATGTTAGAGAAACATTTACTAGAAGATTGGAAAGTAAACGTTTGGTACTCTTTACTGCTACCTCCCACAAACCTCTAAAGTGTGGTGAGCGTGGAGAAATGAAAATCCAAGTGATGGTTTGGTCAGCTAAGTGTTTTACAATCAGCTTTTGGTTCGAATCATTATTTAGAAATGTGAATAATTCATAGAGCTGGTTTTTAGCTCCCACAAAACTTGTGGCGTTGTCAGAATAAATATCTGGACATTTTCCTCGTCTGGAGGTAAATCAATGCAAAGCTGCTAAGAAAGTGTCAGTAGTCAGGTCACTAATGACCTCTAAATGTATCACTTTTGTGGCAAAACAAATAAATAGGCAGAGGTAAAATTCTGTAGTCCTATGAAAACGAGTTTTGCCTTCCTTTAATAGAAAGGGTCCGGCATATGCAATGCTGCAGATACTGAATGGACGCATGGACTTACACGATATTCAGGTAATTCAACCGTTATAGGATTGGGTAGCCGTGACCTTTGCCGAAAATAGGTCACGCATTGACGTAATACGCGATTTGTCGTGTTTTTTCCCGTTATGGGCCAATATTGTCGGCGTAAGTTTTCTAAAACAGATACAGTACCGGCGTAAAACAAGTATCGATGCGTTTGAGAAATTATGAGTAGTGTTACTGGGTGTGTTTTTGGTAGAATTGCTAGATGTTTTGGTATGAATGGCATATGCGCCTTAGTTAGGGGCCTTCCAATGAGTAGGATGTCATCTTCGTCAATGAAGGGATTTAGAGATAAGATTTTGATCTTTGTAGACAGTGGTTTTGATTCGCTGAGACTAGTTAGTTCTGCGTGGAAATCATAAGCCTGTGTAGACTTTATAAAATAATTGGGGGCTATTTGGAGTTATTTTGCGGTCAGAGAACTATAATTTGATGTTGTTGCGCGCGATCGGTTTGACTTGAAGCACAGACAATAGGCAATGACATGTTACAATTCCTTAAATGAAGAAAGTTTGACGACTAGCTCTTGAAAAATATTTGTCTTTCGACTAGAAAGGAATGTGACTAATTTGCGAACTTCGGAGAGCTGGTTAGTTGAAGTTAACCCTTTATCTAACTTAGACCAGGTTGCGTGTTCATCAGAAAGCCATTTTGGACCATTCCACCAAAGTGTAGATTCAAGCAATAGCTTTGGTGACATACCTCATGTTATAATGTCTTCAGGTTTACATGTTCCTGCTACTTGATTACAAAGAAAGTTTTAGGTCAAGTTTCGTATTTGTGCTACTCTGTTACTGACAAACGTTTTTAGTAAATGAAGGGAGGCTTGTATCCAAGATTGTGGAATCAGACCACGCATACATATTATTAAAATTTGAGTTCATAGAAACCTTAATCTTATTTATTAATTTGG
>JAHWXV010077673.1:0-10131 GCA_024586415.1 Phrixothrix hirtus
ATACTTATGAAAAATATAACTACAAGAAACACTATAGAATGTCAACAGTTGACTTGATCTGACACTGGAGTCAATCAATTAATTGCCTAGTTTTTACACAAAGTAAATAAAATGGTTTAGAACTCAAAGTTGATATAGAAAATCGAATGAAATTTATACAATACATACCTGAGCTAGGATATCGAATATAATACAATATTAAGTAAATATATCCAAATTAGCTAATTATTTGTTTTATAGTTATAAAAATGGCATGTTTACAAGAAAATTTCTGCCGATAACCGATAGCAGCTTATTAAATTGTGTCGTTATTAAGTTTACGTGTTGAGGTAAAAACTAATCACGCAACCTTTTAAGAATTAAAAATAGTTAAATGCTTAAGATTATATTCAAAGTAAAAATTATATAAAATAAAACCGCGTAAATCGGAAAAGTTATATATACAGTGTTTAAAGAGAAATAATAAAATATTTTAAAAATAGATCTCAAATGAAATATTTGCTGTTAATTAACAAGAGAAAAATGACGGATGGCTGAATTTTATAATAAAAACAAATTTTAACTAACAAACTATAAAAACAATCAGAAATTTGTTTTAAAAATCAGCAACTCGTCACACTGTTAGATTAAAATTATTTTATGAATAATAGCTTACCAAAGTAAATATGAATGAACAGTGTCACAGGCTAAATTAAAAATAACGCATGCGACAAGAAAATTCACGAGTACTCAACCATGGCCGGCAAAGCTACAGTGGAGCAAGGTGGGGTTAATCGGTACTTTTGAGGTTGAATATTGTAAGGTTACGTCAAAATCGGTATTCTCAAGTCAATTACTGCAGCACAGGGATTGTTTATGGAAACAGCATGTATGTTACAATGCTAATACCTATCTTTAGAGTGGAGACAGGCACTCTTATCATAACTCAGATACGGGATAGAGATTATGAAGGCTCCTGTATATTACGGAGTACTAACTTTATCATAGAAGTAGGGATGAAGCCCCTTTCTCGTATTCTATCGATCCAAGTCTACTTTTAATTATCAAAATGAAAAAGAAGTATCAAAATTTTGATACGCCCTGTATATTAAAAGTGACTTAAAACGTCTATAAAAATTACAATTCTAATTAATGGTGTACAAAAGTTAGAGTGTACTTTACTTGAAGTGATTAAAGAACGGATGTCAAATTCGGTCATTCTGTATATTGTTACTATTCTGATTTTGGAGAGGTATTATTATAAACCTCATAAATTTAACTTGAAATAAATGATTTATAACTTTCCTTTTGTTCATTAGCTGACCGTCAAGTAGGACGGACGCGTTGCTTCAATTGATAACCAGTTTTATTTTATTAAATTCAATTTAATATAATTAATCCTACAGTGCTATAATAATAATACTAGTATATAACAACTTTTTTATTTAATATTCACAATGTGAATATTAATTTAAAATTGTTTATAAAAGAACCACTACTAATCATTGTTATTTAAACATCATTCTCATTAGTTTCTATTTAAGGTTGTAAATAGAAAAAAGATACCACTAATACCAAGGGACACAACCACCCCCAATGTGGGGAACACCTCCAAACCCACACCACCAGCGAAAGAAAGGCAAGGCATCGTCACTGAAGACAACTCGAAGAAACGGAAAGCGGATGAACCGCAGGTAAGGCCTCACATACTAACACAATCTAACATGGTCACATTTACCGCCGATACACCCTACACTCTCCTTCTCAAATAATTTAACAATATAACGGTCTTTATTGAAAATGACCTAGACCCCAATAACAGAATAACGAAGCTCGCCAAAAATTCTCTTAAAGAAAAGTTTAACCTGTGGTCAATTCTACAGCCGCAAATCATAGACGAAAACAACGGACTGGTAAAACAGATTCAAGAGTTAAAAAAGGACACAAACGCACTAAAAAACGAAAAAAGGCACATGACAGCATATACATACGCCCAAACAGCTAGTAAATCCCCAACTACTACCCCAAGTACACACGCACAACCAAAACAGACAAATAATCATACCATTTTCATTCATGCACAGCAAAAAACTACGTGACATTTTTACAAACAAATTTAACCCAATTACAGATAGAATAAAAATAAACAAAATTAGATCGACGAATAACATGGTTATTGTAGAAGCAGCAAACGAAAGCCATGCTCAAAAAGTTTTGACACATAAAAAGCTCGAGAGGGAACTCAAGTGCGAACTTCCGCGTAAAAGAAACCCTTTCGTTTGGATCTATGACATGCCAACGGGAAGATCCGAGGAAGAAATAAAAAACTTAATCTTTACGCAAAATTTTGAAGAAAATAGTAACATCAATAAGCAGGAGTTCGAACTTGGGTTCAAACTCCGTTATTAGACGGGGCCCAGAAACACACCGACGTATCATCAAAAAGTCGAGGTAACACCATTATTACGTAAGCAAATACTTTCGACAGGGCGAGTTTACGTTGGATTCGATGCCCTAAATGTGAAAGACTTCCTGGTTGTGCCGCAATGTGTCCGTTGCTGAGATCTTGGCCACGCGTAGAAATTCTGCAAGTGGGAGGGGGCCTGCGGCCATTGCGGAAACAATGACCACGCAAAAACTAATTGCCCAAGGAAGGAATTACAAGCAACGTGCATTCCATACAAATTGCGAAGTAAAAATGCAATACTAAGAATTACAAAGAATGCGAAACCTAAACATTACTGATACAACGACAAATAGACAAAACTGACTATGGACGATAATTTTACTGACATAGATAACAGTTCAAAACAAAATAGTACTGACACACAAATTACTGACATAAATAACTTAAAACAAAGACTAAACCACCTTTACGAAAATCAAGGTACAACCGCAGAGCCCTTGCTTACGGACTTAAACTTTTAAATTAACTACTACTGAACAACATACGCAAACTGACAATGAATATACGGAACAAAACATATAATGGCAAAAATACTACAACTTAACTGCAACACGAGCGCAACAGTAACTCACCAACTACGAAAGATAGCGGAGGATTCCAAGATAGACATCTTAATGATCCAAGAACCTTACACGACAAAAGACCACAACATTATGGGAAAGCCAGTCTCCAGTTTAAAAATCACGAAAGGCCCGTCGCCTATGGCAGCCATTATTGTGTTAAATACAAACATCACGACAATCGTAGTGGGTCATCTAAGTGATGCCCACTGCGTTTGTGTAGAAATCATAACTGACACATACAGGAAGCTGGATTTTGGTAAGTTCCTATTTTCAATTTTCGGACGACATCGACTTACATTTTGGAAGACTTCGTAATATCGCACAGACTTACAACAAGCGTGTCATATGTGCGATGGACGCTAACGTCATGTCGCATTTGTGACACAATGACCACACAGACGAGAAAGGACAGAAACTACAAGAATTTATACAGACAAATCAATTGGAAATCTTAAACCTACCTAACAACACTTACACATACCGCGGACATAATAACACACGTACCAACGTAGATGTCACCCTCTGTACTCTACAATCACTAGACCTAGTGACAGAATGGCAAGTGACTGAAAACCTAACCAACAGCGACTACAACATAATTACCTATACCATTCAGAAAGACAATATAATAGCACCTATAACTATTAAAGTCCCAAACACATACAACTATAAAATAGCGAATCGGGTAATGTTACAAAATCTTTTTAGACCAACACCCCTCATCCAAAGAAACGACTATGCCAAAACATTAACAAAATCAATAACAGACACCATGAACCTTACCATTCCGAAACATTATCCCAACGTACGAACAAAGACGATATTTTGGAAAGACCATCTGACGAAACTCAAACAGAATCTTAGGAAAGTCCGCAAGATATACCAGAACACCTTAACTCCTGAACTGCAAATTAGAACTCTGCAACAATATAGACCTTAAAACACATTCTATAAATGAGATTTATAACACCAAGGTATCCAAATGGATAGAATTCGCAGAAACAGAGTTAAAAGCGAGCTCTTGGGGATTTTCCTATAAGATTACGGCGGACGAACTTAAGGCAACGACTGAAATCAACACTCTACGTAAAAAAAAAATTGTACGTATACAACTACATACACGGACACTATAACATACCTCTTGGACAACCTACTCCCAGACCATGATTTAAAAATAGAAAATGACACCCAAAAGCTATTAAGAGAACAGATCTATTCGAACATAACGAACCAAAACATAGGTAACCAAAAAGCTCCCGGACAAGATGAAATTAAAAACGAGGTTATTAAAGCCCTAAGAGACCTACTGACGCCCATACTAAAGTGCCTATATAATGAATGTCTACAGCAAGGCAAATTACCCAATATCTGGAAACAGGTAAACGTTACAATCATAAAAAAGGGACAAGGGAAAGACCCTCAAAATACGATGTCATACAGACCAATCTGCCTTTTCAACGGTCTAGCCAAACTAAATGAGAAGATCCTGAACCAAGGACTCACACATCACATCACAGACAACGGATACAGTAGCGCATAATACGCGTACAGGAAAAGTAGATCAACTGAAGATATCATTAATAGAATTTTAAGCTCTATAAGAAACAGTCAATCGAAATTTACAGTACTCGTCTGCATATACTTCAGTGGGGCTTTCGACAATCTCTGGTGGCCTGCGCTAATCCACAGGCTCGAGAAATGGAACACCCCCCATGACTTAACCAGAGTAATACGAGGTTACTGCCAGTACAGGTACGCAACGGTCACGACCATTCACCAAAACATTACTAAAAAACTAACCAAAGGCTGCCCATAGGGCTCAATCTGTGGGCCATTATTTTGAAATTTAGTACTTGACGACCTGCTCCAGGCATTAAAAGCAGACGAATCCATCCTAGAAGGCGAATCCAGGAGAGACCTAGAAATTAAAATCAATACTACACTCGCAAGGATTTAAAACTGGTGGTCAAACTCCAAATATCACCTGAGAAAACGACATATACCTTGGTGAGGGGAACATTATAGAGGAACCCAGTAATAAAACTGGACGCACAAAAGATCTCAAGAGCCAAAAGTACTAGGTACCTAGGAGTGACAATAGATGAAAAACGAAATTTCATAGATGGCGAGAATAGCGCAAAAAAATTTTAAAATCACTCTGATCAGCGCTAGATTATATTTTAATAACATCCTAATGGCCATAATATCATATGCTGCCAGTACCTGGGTAGAACAACAAAAACTTGGCTGAGATTGTAAGAAAATTTGTTATAGTCAAAGAGGAGTAATATTTAGGTTGGCTGGAGCTTTCGGAACCTCGCCAATTGACTCCCTTTTAGTCGTACTACGTATACTACCAACCACGCTACAGATCAAGAAAAGGACTTCCAGGTACTGGCTTAAACAAGGCGATACAGACAAGGTCCAGCAAATACTAGGCATTAGAGAAAACATAAAATCTGACATCACCGAACGTATACTCAATATATGGCAACAAGAATGGGATGACTCACCCAAGGGCAGAAGGACCCACCAACTAATATTTGATGTCAGATTTTGTAGGCGTAATAAATACGCTTGCGTTTCCAGAAGACTTATACGTTTTTTAACCGGATACGGTCCTTACCCTACCTATTTTAAGAAAATAAACAGCCGAGACACTTCCGACTGCATCTGCGAACAGACTGGCACCCTGAACATACCATATTCGACTATAACATCACGGAGGACCAACTACTATCACTCAGAATCCATCTACACAACAAAGACATGACGGATATCCTAAAAAATGAAACTGACATTAACCACCTCAAACAACTTTGGCAAAAAGTTTCCAATCTGGTAAAAACTGCATACCCCAGATAACAAAATTCCTTTAACTCCTTCTTTGAGCAAACGCATTAAATTACACATAGAACCAAAGTAAACTCATCTAAAATTATAACTTATAAGCAATAAAAACTTGCTGTTTTCATAATAATAAAGTTTGTACTCAATAAACATAATCGACATATAACAGTAAACATAACCTCAACCTTAACATTGACATTGATATTAAATAATACACAGACAAATTTCAAAATAAACATGCACACTCAATCATTATACAAATAAATCAACAAATTCATAACACATATTTAACTTACATTAGATTACAAATATATACACAACATACACAAATACAAAGAGGCCAAACCTACGGACAGGAGAAGAAGATAACAACATGTGACCACCTTGCCACCCAAACAACACCCCAATTAGAGAAATGACTCTCAGTGTTATCCTAGTGATTAGTGAACAACGCCAAATACAATTAAATATTAATTAGTGAAATAGTGAAATAGTGTTTTATCCAGACCGCAATAGCAGACTTACCAGTGCCGCAGATACTGATGAGCTATTGCCGGAACTCTTACTTCTTATTTCCTAATTTTAAAACTTAGTATAATAATATTACCTTAAAAATATTACTTTTTTACTTTCAAATAACATGCATTAAATAACTTTATACTAACATAAGATAAATATAAAATATAGATTAAGCAAATCATTAACAAACTGTGCACTTAGATTAAGCTAACGGAAACACCTTAGTAGATTAGGACTAACATAATCTTTAGAAATTAGAAACTAGTTACAATGACTACCAAGCTTCAGGTGTGCTGGAGGGCAGTAGTCACCAATAAAAATAAAATTTAGCGTATAAGATTGTATATCAAGGCTCGCTTTAAATTGTTAGGCAGCGGGCTATGTTTTAATAAAGAAATTTTGAATTTGAATTTGAAAATTTCCTTTTTTTAGCAAATTACTGAATCGGTTTTAAATTTATTGTACGTGCACTGTGTAAGTTTAAGTAAGATTTAGGTTGTTGAAATAAAAAACAATAATTGAGCACAAAACACGTTATATAATTAACTTTTCACTTTGACACCTTAACACAACAGTTTGTTAATAATCAACGATGGTTAAGATATATCTTAAATTCTACAAACAATACAAACGTTGTTCAACGTAACAGAGGTTCGCATTTGATAATTAAACAAAATCAAAACGCCCCAGTAGACAAGAAAGATGGGTTAAAATTATTTAGGAAGGCGAATCTCTCTTATGTTGTTAACGACATTTTACACAGGTAAAGTAGATATATATGAAACATACATTTTTGTGGGTACCCAGCATGCCATCATTTCATTAAACAAACTAAGCTACTATTATACAATTATTGGGTTCATCAATAATGGATTTTAACAAATCAAAAATTATTAATTTAGATTGCTAATATGGAAAACGTTTATTAAACCATTTGATAGTGAAAGTTCGTAATTCATTTATTTCACACAACAGAACAGATCCGGAAAATCATGTGCCTTAACTACTTTACGTTAATCAAAACTAGGTTTGTTTACGCCGATAACATTATTTAAACATGCGGATAGACAGCATAAACCACTTCTAGGTATGAAAGAACATAGGTAACACTTAGAGTCGAGATGGTTCTTATTTTTCTTTTACGAGCGGAAGCCGTAGATATAATAGGAAAACATTATTGCCTGGTTCCTGTCGAATTGTTTATCCCAATTAATTTGGAAATTCAACCTCACCACCTTTGCACAGAGGGCAATTAGAATTTCGACAAGGATAGTTTTGATGAGCTAAAATAAACACAAAAACACACTTCCGAAACAATTATTATGGTTCACAACCTATGTCACTAGTATCCGATTTATTACTCATCCACCATTTTCCCCGTGATTTAATAGTTTCTCCCCCATGATGACATTTGCGGCGTCAGTCCTTTGCTAGCATTGCATTCCTTTTATATTGACTCAGTTTACAAAATTTCAATGCTACGATATACATTAGTTGTACGCTTATTTTTATTATTTACAAATGAAGGCATATCAGTTAACTATGAGTTTCAACAGCTTTTAAAATAACTATGCAGATTTAATTAATTTGTAACAATGAATAATTTTACTATTTGACTTTTATAAATGTTTCAAATGCTACATTTAATAAGATTTTCTAGAACAATTATATAAAACACTATAGGAGGCGTATTCAACTGAATTTCTATTTTAATTTATTTTGGCTTTAGAAAACTGAATTGTTTGATAGCATTAATTAATTCTTGTCCTAATAAAGTTATTTAAATAACTAATATACATGGTAGTGCATATTTATTACTTAATATTTTATTAATTACATTAAAATACAGCAAGAGCTGCCAATTGTAACAAAATTCATGTTAATAATTTTTGTAGCGATATTTAATTTTAAATGTATATAATTTTTATAATAATGTAATTTTTATGACTTTAAAAAACTGGAAAAAGTTTTTATTAGTTAGTTAAATTGAATATATAATATTTAATGGGAAAAGACGGACGTGTACTGGGGAAAATTTGAATTAAAGCGAAACTAAATAAATGAATAAAAATAAGTAAAAAGAATGCATGTAAATGTTGAAATAGAGAAAACGGTTTGCTCTTTTATCGCCTTTAGTTTACACGTTTACACGTGTAGACACATATACACACGCATGCACTTAGGCAGATTTTCGCGCACACCCATGTACAGACATATTAAAAAGGTGTTTTCCGAACGTGTTTTGCGCAAAAGTTCCACTTCGAAAATGTTGTTGATAATAATACTTTTTACTTTACCTGTTACCCTATATCAAATATAGGTAAAGAAAGTATTGTTTTCGACAAAAATTGAAATTTTAGTGGAAATTCAGGGTTTTGGGTCCCCTGTTTTTGAAAGTTGGTCTGTGAGTGTATGTGTGGGTGTGGATGTGGATACAGGGTCGGTGTCGCTGTGGGCGTGGTTGTGCATATAAACAAAATTTTATATTTAACTTTGTATTCGCCCGCGCACGCAACAGAAATCATTTGATTGACATGGGATAACTGGAAGTGCCACCTTACTCTTGTCATTGTTTTATTTTTTGCGATTTTCTCGAAATCGGCTATAAGAATTTTGTTTAAATTTGCTGTATATTTAGTCAACTAATGCCCTTTAATGTAATCTAAGCTGTTTCTCAAAAACTTTTCCATAAATCGAGTAAGCGGAAGTACCCTTTCCGTTAACTCTGATTAGATAAACTATGAAACTGAAAGTTCCATGCAAATGAAAATTTATAATTGAGGTCATAATTACTCTTGTTAGAGAAATCAAGAATTTGGTTAAAATTGAAGGACCGGAAGTACCACTTTATTTTTGTCATGTTTAGATATTTCTCGTATTTTTAGTTTTTGCGATTTTCTTGAAATAGACTCAAACGATGAGTGTACTACTTAACTATTTAATTCTGTTTTATATAAACTGAGCAGCTTCTCTAACAAATTTCTGAAAATCAAGTGATTAAGTAATAATTGTGGACAATATAACTCAAAAATTAAAATAAAATTAAATTCGGTATTTGTTTCTTGCCTTGTCAATTATAACAAGAAATTGAATTTTTTCCAATAAAAGGCTTTTTATTGATCAAATGAAGTTGTTGTTTGGAAGCACTATTTATGTAATTTTAAATACTGACAGAAATTCTTTTCAAAATAGCTTTTCAAGAAAATAATTGACTAAGCCAGAATTACCTTAATTTGATGAAATTTTGGCAACTTACATAGTAAATGTCAATTTCCTATATACTGTTAGACCCTCGTAATTAACATTTATAAAAATTACTCAGTTCTCACATCAGAAAATTCTAATAAGCTATTACAAATTTCAAATTTCTAAAATGTTACTTTAAGTAGAAATTACCTAACAGTATCTCTAAGTTAAAATCGAAGTTCACATGCTGTAAAATAAATATTTACCAAAGTGTAAATTGTGCTCCGTTATAAAAAAAACGCGGGTTTAGAGATATAATCCAAAGTGTAAAATAAACTAAAAATCGAAGGGACAAATTCAAATTGTATATTCAATACGAAAAAGATCTTACCGCAGTAAACTCATAAAGCAAGAAATCTTCCGAAAATTATGGTGTCATATGCTTTACTGTGTCACACGACCAAATTGCAATAACGCATGTGGCAGAAATACCAGTGTTTTAGCGACGGCCGGCAAAGCTACAGTGGAGCGAAGCGTGGTTCTCCTATACTGCGAAGCTAAACACTG
>JAHWXV010077680.1:0-17143 GCA_024586415.1 Phrixothrix hirtus
TATTAAAATGTTTTAAAGATTTATTTAAGTTATAAAACAAATTTCGTGCACATTACGAAATAACTCGCAAAACTATTATAATTTGTTTGCTGTGCCTATATTTTTGTGACTCAGTGTACATGGAAACTACATTTGTTGGCTAAACCGAATTTTACTTTTAACAAACAGCAAGTTATTTACTTGAGCTGCAAGGATTTTTTAGGAACCCCCGAAAATTGCAATTTTCGGGGGTTCCTATATTTATATTATACACGTAAATAAGAAAAAACCCAATACAGCATATTTAGTAAGTAATTTTTTAACCGGCTTGCAAAGTGAATAAATTAAATACGTTCTTAGACATCCTTATTTGTGCTTCGTTTGCATTAAACATTGAAATAATAATTGAGGCTACGTGATACCTTTAAATTCGTTTTTGTAGAACCTTAACTATTGTTGTTTCTTAATTCCATCTGGTGTTAGGTAGTAGAAAGTACTATAAAAGTTTTTAATTGTAATATCAAAGAATACATAATGTACTCTTTGGTAATATTTTAAAAAGATCACGCATAGCTGCCGAAAAGCGATAGTGTTGACATCTCATTTCTGCAGAAATAGTAGTGCTGCCATTTATTATACTAGGAATCAATGCCTTGACATCCAGTCAAAAACAATTCTCCAACTACTTTTCGAACACTTACTTCTGTATAAGCAACTTCTTCAATTTTTATAAAATTTTCTGCACATATTGTAACTTGGTTTTTTTGTGTAAAGCTACTTCAATGCCCCAACTTTTGTACCTAGCTGTTAAAACCCATTGTCTTTCACATTTATTACAACTGCAACAATACACTTTGGATCTGTTTTAGCTCTGTCAATATCAGCAATTTTAAGTTGTAGGTTTTGGATATTTAACGCTAGACATAGTATTCATTTTAGCAGATTGGTCTTCAAAGCCCACTTTTACTATATGTCGAAATACCTTAGCACGTTTCCTTTTTCTTGTTATTGACTCTAAATGAGTAATTTCAGTTTGGTCGATCTGAAATGTATTCGTATTTATGCTCATTCCGGTTTCTTTGTTAATTGCTGCTAAATCCCGCATCTTATTAATTATAATTTCAACATCTTCATTATCGCCAACACCTATATTGTCGCATTCAATCGCAGTTGTTGTTTCTCTACCCATATCTTCTTGTTGCTTATTTTCGTTTAGTGATTTCAGTATTTCTTCTAAATTTTCTTCAGAGCGTAATTTATTTATTATACTTGGGGGAATATTGGAGCTCGTAATGCCCAATTTCATTGCACATCCAAGCATTGGTTCAAACGGAGAGTACTTAATTCCCTCATGATATGCTCTACTTTTCATGTTTTGGACGAATTTTAATCCTTCTGACCATTTAGTAGTTTGACTGGTTTGCATCCAAGTAGACAACATATTCTGCATATCCTGGTTGGCTCTTTTTACCTATCTCCGTGACTGACTATGTTTAGGCTTGCCATGCACGAGTTTAACATCTGGTCACATAGAACATAAATCTTCAATAATTTGATTACAAAATTCACTATCATTATCGAAATGCAGAATATTAGGTGCCCAAAAAGTGGCAAAAACATCTAATAAGTTGTATAGACTTAGTTTGAAGTTCACGAAGTATCATAAACTTTGTTAAGTAAAACTGGTAGACCATGATGGATTTAAAATTTCGATCTGGAGTAGTTTGAACATCAATGAGTTCAACCTGGCAACGTGAATTCCTTTCACTGTGTAGAATAGCTTTAACGACAATTCCTATATTAAATGCCTTCTGTTTGTTTGATAGTGATCACATATCTTCAAATAAGTTATTATTCCCTCGACAGAAACATTTTTAAATTTTTGATTTAATTATTTGGTCATTCGTGTTCTTCCGCCATGACCAATAGTAAGGTGCGTCTCCTCGATAACATTATACAAGTCTTCATAACATACGTAGTAATAAATATCCTCATTCGCTCCAGTGATAGGTGCAATAAAATTTTCTCCTCCGCCTATGCTTAAAATATCAAATCATTTTAAGGGACGATAATTAATAGACTTTTTGCCTGCTATATTTTTAGCGGTTTTTGTTTCGCGTAAACACTTATCATACTTTTCGCGATCCAAATAAAAGATATTATCTTGGTTTTACGAACAGATTCATTCACCAGTTCATAAAACCGGTTTTGTAAACTCATTATATTAAATACTTAAATAATGTAAGTGTATGTAAAAACGTTAAAATGTGTTCGTACAACGGAACGTACTTATCAAGATTTATCACTCAACTGACAGAATTTGTTGATTGCATTTATTAGTGGGGTTAAATGGAAATTATAGCTTTTAACACATCTTATAATTAGAAATAAATTCTAAGGTTAGCAATAAATGTCGGTAAAAGCACGAAATAAAAATCTGTTGTGAGACAACACACGACTTTCTTACACACATAGATATGCAAATAGTGTCCACAAATGGTTAAATTATTATTTATGTTTATTTTGGAAACGATAATTATCCAAGTTACTGGACGGGCGAAAGGCTGCATTACTCCGGAAATTGTCTCCGATAACTTGCTTCAAAGCATTGTTTCAAAAAAACCGTTAAGTTCACATAAAAGGGCATGAAAGCATAACAATCGTAGAACGTTTAAAAAAATGTTATAACTGTTTTCGAGAAAAATGTAAAAAAAATACCAAAATAAATTATTATGTTTCGTTATTTCATACTTCATCCCCCACTCTCAAATCTTTGGGTGTGGAGACGATAAAATTAAAGAAGAATTGAAACTGTTTATTCTATCACCATTAAAGGAATTCACGGGATTGATAATTTTGGGATTTGGTGTTTATGAAAGAAAAATGGCTGGAAGTTTTCAAATATTGGAAAGAGAGGACAGTCAAGTATAAAATTGCTCTCTCCAAGAATAATCAACAAAAAGCGTAGAATTGATAGTCGCGAGGAGGGAGGTGAGCTTTTACAGGGTGAAGAATGGGCAGAACGGCGTGATGTCCGACACTTTTTCGTAGAAGATGTTTAGAAAAGCTTCATACTCAAATAGGTATCGAGTGTCAACATTGGGTTGAACTCAAGACAGTATGGCTTCATATGTAAGCATTGGATTGATGGAACCAAGGTAATTACGTTCTCTCTTATTTGAATGGGTCGTTGTAAGAAATTGCCTTGAACATAGTCTAAATAGAATTTTGGGAAACAGTATTTATACTTTTGATTGGCAGTCTGACTGTGTTATTTATATGCCTCAATAGTTCATGTGATTATTGTTATTATTATTATTATTATTCTACAAGGTTATCCCCAGTACAATAGTTTATACAATAAATAGATAATAATTAATTTATAATAAGGAAACTTATTTAAATATTCAAACACAACAAACTCACAAATACAGCATACAATCCAAAGCTTATAAAAGACTGATTGGTTGTAAACCTAAAATTGAAGTATTTCATTAAGCAGTGTTATCGGATAGCACACGACAAAATTTTGTTTTTGAAATTGTGAAAGTTACTGGAGACAAAGTCTGCTTTATGGCAATATTTATTGCGTTTAGGTATAAATCTGAAAACAATTTAACAAATTGATTTTTCCTATTCATTTATTTTAATATGGTGGATAAAGCAATACATTTTTTGAACTTTACCTGAAAATTTTTCTTGAGAATGTTTTTTAACAACTATTGTAACTTCTGCCATGGAATCGAGAAAAATATATTGATTAACGCTTGAAAATACGAAGTCAATTATGAAATGTTACGAAGCAAAGGTCAATATTTTTATCATTTATCATAGTTTTTTTTTAAATACCTATGTTGTCGATTGCTCGGTAAATGTAAAAAATGAACATTTTTGATAATTAAATCTAGCGTGATATCCTACAAATGTCAAATTTGGTATGTCAGACTAATTGTAAGACTTAATAAGTTTTTCTATACTTAATAGTTACAACTGGATGATTTATGGGTAGTTGACAGCTGTCATACACAACCTTTGAGTCTTAAAAGGAAAACTAATTATATTTAGAGAATTACTCTTGTGCTATTCTATCTCAATTTTTTGATATTGTTATTTGTTTTAAGTGCTTTTTATCCAATTTGTTATCAAATATGTTTAATTTTAATGCTGGTGCAATTAATTTTATTCGATACTCATAAAACCCAAAATAAAAATATCTTTTATCTTCGTGAACTTCTTTTATTTATAAACCATATGTCGACGTCGACGTGAAACATTAAAACATATTAATATGTTGAAAAAATCACAAATCACAAAAATTTGAAAAGGAATGAATTGATAATGAAAGTTATTAGGCAATATGGATAACAGCACGAGAATAACTTTTCCGCCCTAGGCCGGTATGTTCTTCCAGGCGATTTTTTTTTGTTGCTTATTAATATGAAAATAAATCTTTTTATTATAATTCGACCGAAGAAAAATAGCATGTGCAACGCATAGGAAAAGTGAACATTTTCAGATCAGTAAAATTTCCAGAATGAGTTTGTGGTTACTTATTTGGAAATATAGCACTTTTCCTGTTAATTATACAATTGACTATTTTCAAAAAGGCATTTTTGAACGTAAAAAGCATTTAAGGTTATTATCTGTTTGTGTGACTATCACTAGCTGGTTAGCTGAAGGGAATATTCTTCATTAATTAATATTACATTATTGACATTAAAATGCTTTAATAAGGGAGTATAGTGTACTCTAGAATACTTTCAGTGAAAATACCTTGGTTTTAGTTGAAATACAAATTTTCGTAACGTAAACATAGAAATCCGGTTATTATTGATCAGCAAAGTGACATCACGTTACGAAAACGCTATTTGGTCAGCTGGAGTGTGCCGACCCTAGGGAAACAGATAAAAATTGATATAAAACTCTAGACATGCGGGCTATTGTAATCTTACGAAACGTTAAAGGAATTATTACTAGATTTTTGACCAAAATTGCTATTATATTATTATACGAAGATAAATCAAAAATGAACGAGCATTAATTTTTTGTTTTATTTTCTACGTAGTCTCCTGATTTTTCTACACATTTTCCCCATCGTTTTGGTTCCATTATCGAAGAAAGAAGAGGTGTGTGTAAATTCTTCTACCTCTGTCACCGAACCGGTGTCCTTCCAGTGTTGCTTTCAACAGTAGAAGCAAGTGGTAATCGGAGGGCGATAAATCCAGACTATACCCAGTAAATATTTTGTAGGTTTCTTATCGTTAAAGTAGCGGTGTCGTCAAGAAGAATCACATCTTGGACGGGTTGTCAGCGCCATTTGTTACGGAAAATCACTTTTCGCACGCCCAAAAAACGGCAATAATATTTCATATTCACCGATCCTTATTTAGAGAGTCATGTTCTTGCTTTGGGTGATCCAACTTCGTCTGTCCTTCGCCACTCCATGCATACTACCTTCGACTTTGCAGTGATGAATCCGTCTCACCATATGTTAAAATCCGACACATGTAGCGGTATAGGTGCTTCTAATAAGTTCCCTAGCGCAAATCCCCATGTTTCTGGATGAGGACACGAGGAAACCTGACACACAATTTCTTGCAATGGAGACCATCGTGGTTGATGGCATGAACACGTTCATAACTTGTCCTCACTGCTAGAGTAATAAGCGATAAGATCAAGTACAGCACAGATATTGTCTGCAGTGAGGTTTGTTCGTGGTCATGTTTGATGGGCTGGATTTTCCACAGCTTCCCGTCCTTTCAAAAATGTTTTGTGCCATTAGTATATTCGCGCTTTGGAAAAAGTTTCTTTCCCAAACTGCGTTCTCAAAATTTCAGAAAGTCTGGTGCAGTCTATTGCGAGAAATTTGATAATGATGGGTTACGCCATAGACAATTGTACCTCTCGCTCGCTCGTGGTATAATGAAGCGAACGATCACTTTGTTGTGACTGCGAGAGTTTGATCGCTCTACCAGACACCCCACCCAACATCCTGTCAATTAGTGTCTATTTTCGCTCACCACCAGGATCGCTAGATTCAAATTTCCGTTAATATTTGATTTGCCCTCGTATTTTGTGGTAGTGCACTGTTCTTTTGAATTGTTTCGGTTGTACAAATTTTACCCTTCGACTGAACAAGTGAATGAACAAGGTATAAACGATTTAAAAAGCCGACAACATTTGTTCATAGAACAAAAATAGGTTTATGAAATAAATTATTTCATTCATTGTTCATTAATCTGCAAGATAATGTGTATTTTCGACGTTTGAAAATTATAAGCGTATGTGCTAGACATCTTTTCCAATAAATAATTATCATCAATATTGAAAATACTCTGTAAGAAAAGTTTGTGCTATTATTGCAAATAGTTAAATATTTGTGGTATATGAGTCATTGCAATACATAAAAACCGAATTTTAAAACATGTTTTAAGCATACGTATACTTCGATTTATATTATATATAAAATGAAAAGGTTGAATTTCCTAAGTTCTGAGCCTTATAGTTAATTAGAGATCATCATAAAGATACAAGGAATTCAGTAACGCTAAATGTACAGAGTTAAAATATTGCCTAAGGGGAGAAAACGTTGAAATACTTCAAAAGAAAATTCTCAATGTTCAAATTCCATTGATTGTATAAAAAAATTAACGAAATCGAGAATGTAGTTTCTCTAACACGTTTACTGTCCCGCCAAATTTTTAAATGTGTATGCCTGTATGCTATTTCATGTTCATAAAGGTAAAACAAGTGTGGATGTAGCCTCTAACCCTATTTTCAAGAGTGACCTACATATATGTTATGGATGTACAAGCTTACAATCTCGTAACACACTAGTATGTCACAAATGTGTGATATAAAAATTAATAATAATATTTCGTTATTTATGAGTAAAGGCGATGTGTGAGCAAAATGTTATTATAACCCTACTTTTTTGCAAGTTTTCTGAAAAGTTTGTGTTGTCATCAAAGGTTTGAATTTGTTTTTCGAAGTTATTATTGTGAGTCCTCGGACTAATGAATATACCGAAAAAACCTCTGAATAATGACGAACTATGGCAACACTCCAAGATAGTGATGGAAAAGATGCAGCAATTAAAAGAAACGGAAACTTTTTCTGTTGATGAGTCATATCCATTGGCAAAGGGCTTTGAGGCGTTTATTGGATGGATCAATTAATTCATCAATAGGGATTTTATCCCGCAGTCTGATTTGATTTCTACTAACCGTACTATTGATGCTGGTGATGGCGAGAGCTTTAGGGTACCACATATTTAAAGAGTATCTATACAACCGTTTAGACAATCGCATGAGGAAGTTCGACTGATATAACTGTATGGGATATGAATGTAAGAACTTTAGATAGGGAACATTTTCCTGGCTTTGATCATCTGCAACGACGTCAGATATTTACAGAACAGACTGGCTTATGGGATATTTATTGTAAAATCGTGATCATCGTAGTCATAGATCTAATATTGACCCAAACCAATTTATACGCCACACAACAGCTGACTAATCCTGCTTTGAAAGAAAATGCTCGTATTAAGCGATAGAAAAATGTAGCTGCTATTGGGATGAGAAAATTCATTGCCGTATGCGTTCTAACTGGGCTTACTGATTTCCCAACAATAGAATGTTACTGGAAGAAAGATTCTTTATATTATCACCTCCTACTCTACGATATCTCAATGTTATACAACAGGTTTGCTCTTATTTTGAAATGCTGGCACTTTGCTGATAATCAAAATCACGGCGGTGGAAAGTTATATAGAATTCAGTCATCGATCGACAAAATTATTGATAACTCGAAGAAAATATTTACATCCGGAGAAAGAATTGCAGTTGACGAGTCTATGGCTAGATTTAGAGGAAGATTGAACTTTCGAACCTATAACCCTCAAAAAAGTCACAAATATGGAAAGAAAGTGTATAAGCTTTGTACAGAAACTGGATACGTCTAGAGCTATAGAGTTTATGCTGGCGAAGATAGAGATTTTGATCGTCTAGATGAGCAAGGGTTAGTAATTACTATACAAGCACCTAGCTGGCGCGATATTTGAGGCATAAAGAAACGGATTTTTATGGCACTCTACGGAAAAATAGGCGAAATCTTCTTAGTGGAATCGTAAATGTAAATCTAAACAAAAGCAAATTGTCTGCCATGCAGAATGACTGCATGGCGGTTCTCAAATTGTGGGATAACAGAGACGTATTGATGCTTTCAACGTGCCACAACAATGAAATAATAATGTCAACAGGCTAAAAACCTATTCTGAAGCCCAAAGTGGCGTTGGAATACAATCGAAGCAAAAAGGGCCTAGATATTGCGGATCAGTTAGCGGGATACCATTCGTCAGTTCGTAAAAGTTGCATGTGGCATAAGAAGATGGCAGCTGATCTTATGTCGATAGCACTTATAAATGCTATTTTAATTTTCAAGGAGTTCTCCAATATCAACAAGTTAGCACTGTTAAAGGGACACGAAATAAGAGTAAAGCGCCTGTTGGGATTCCAAGAACTAGGACGTCACGTGGAATTTCATCGGCATCATCATCATTGTTACCTTTATCCACAAAAATTCAACTATGGCAGGAATCCACAACCTGATTCAATTCTAAAGGCAGCCGAATGGCAATATCTATAGAAAAATGTGCGTGGGATGTTATTAAAAATTTAAAGATGAGGGTCGTTCAGTGATCCAGGCACGCATAAAATCAAAAAATACGGATACAAAATGTAATTTGTGCAAAAAATTTCTATTTTGCATGTTTCAATGAGGCTTATTAGAAATAAATTAAAATTTTTAGCTAATAAGTTAAATTTGAAACAAATAAAAAAAATTGGCCGCTCATTGCCGTTTTATTTTACTGATTTATTAGTCCATACATCGATCTACAATACTAGTTAATATCTGTAACGTCCAAAAAATTAAAGTGTTAAGCTAGCCCGGAGCAGTCACCCACATGTCACGGACGTCTCGTTTCACCCCAAAATGACCCATATGTATGTCATAAACAGTCAACGTGTTAAGGTCAAGTAACTGTTTGCAATAAATACTGTGTAACATTAATTTTTTTACTTCCATGATTTTTATAAATTTGTGGTGTTTTATCTTGTAATGCAAAAATATTTTAACAAAATTCTATGATTTTAGTTCAGAATTGTATATGAATTTTGTAGTACGTATTTAAAAATTATACATTTGACTCCTTAGGTTAGGCGCTTCCTTGTGAAATATTCACTTTGACTTTATGTATGACAACAAAAAAAAGCGTGCATAGAACACAAGAAAAGAAATCGGAAGATCACTACCAAAGAAAAATCTTTGACTGCAATCTAAAATAGGAAGTTCAAAAGTAAGACCGTACATCACAAAACGTTAGGTCTAAAAGAAGCATTAAGTGAAGCTACCAGCAACAAATAGAAACGAACTGAAAGTATGAAGCCGATCATATGAAGTTAGTTACAACTGATATAAAAGTAATTAGTGCTATGAACAGGAGTACAAAAATACAAATTAGAATATTGCATTATTCTAGAAAGCATATAGAACCCTAAAAATCCTAAGTAATAATCAAATTGAAGTAAGTCGCAAACTCTGCTTTAGGAAAAAGTGACTTATCGGACGTTTCCGAGCCATACAAAGAAATAATTAAACGAGGAAAGACAAAGAGGGTCATTTAGCTTTTTACGGGTACCGCCGTGTTGTTAGCTCTTGTGCAATTTTAGCCCTTATCTTGCACTGGTGAGTCGATTGTAGCATTCCTCTTTTATAAACGGGCTTTGATTTTAATAGTGGGTGATAGTCGCGTTTGACAATGAAAACCCTTTAAACACCACCTTAATGTCTCGTAGTACAACGATGTTGAATCGTCACCGCTATAAATAAACATTTTCAGATGCAGCTTGCGCCACATAGGCAGCTTACGCGTTGCAGGCAGAAAGCGACGCCATAAAACTACTCATCAGAGGAAAATTCCACGCAAGTAAGTGCGCTTCCACCCGTCTCCAACAGCTTCAGCATGTTACAAGAAGAGATCATAAATCTCCTAAGCAGACTGCATCGGGGTCGGCAACTTAAATCATTACCACCAACAGGTATGAGCTCTAGCAGACGTGGAGGCCATAGCCCAAGTGATAGAACCAACATTACCTATTGCCCTTTGCCAGAGAGATATCGGTGGGTATCAACTTGCACAAAAACATCATGGCTTTGCTCAAAAGCATGAACGTAGTAGAATATCGCATCATTGAATCACGAAAAGCCACTGGGAGTAGCTATCCGGAGTCTCTCATAAGAAATCTCAGATGGCGACATTAAAGAAGATCACGCGACATAGCACTTCCTATGCTATCTATTCGAAAGATACACAGGGAAGCGAACAAGATGTTGATGCTTTTCAGTCACGTGGACCTGGAGAAGACACCAGAGTATAAGTCAATCTATAAGATCTCTACATTGCTATTACTTTGTGTGAACGTAGAATCGCCGAAATGCAAAAAAGAGAATAATGCAATGCCACCGGTACAAAACATTTGGCCATACCAACTGAAGTACAGAGCGGCTCCAAAGTGCGTTGAGTACGGGGGTAGCCACATCACCTGCGAGTGTGTAAAACAGAGAAGAATTCGAAATATGCCCAAATTGCAACAGCGATATCTTCTATAGACGCCATTTTTAATGCGATGTTAATGCAATGGTAATTAACGTATTTAACTAGTAGATAAGTTTAACTGTAGATGGCCCTAAGGGTCGCTATTCCCATTTCATGTTAAATTTATCTTGCAGATATTTTCCACGCAAACGATTATTAAGATAAGATTAATATAATGGTAACCAAACTGACAGATAAATCTACCTGAAGATTGAAATATCGGCCCTTTAATAGAATTAATTTACATTCGAATAAACTGTGTTCATAAACGATTTGTTTATGTTAACTACAAAATAAACTATTTCCTAAATATAAGTTAGTTTCTTATTACTCAATTGGTTGGTTTGAGTATTTTTCTATCATGCATGTGACGGTAATGAAATTAAAGACAATGATTCCTTTTCTTATCGTAATATTTTAACAGTGATGGAAGCGATCTTAAATTAATTAAAAAATATTCAATAATCCTCTCATTGGACGATATTTAAATTGCAACATTCGCTCGAACTGTCGAACTAGATTTTAAGTACTACCCAAATCCTTTTCACTGTAATTAATATCTATATACAGCGTATTTTGAGAAACCCATTTCAATGAAATTAAATACATTAAATACATATTTTTGATTATTGAAGTGGTTTTTAATTGACTTCAGCTAGCCTTTTTTTAACTAAATCTACCCAGAAGTTAGCGAAAAATGTAAACCGTACACAATCCGAAAGTGCTATGAGTAAATAATAAAAATATGAATAGTGCTGATTAATTTACATATTCCCTATATTGCTCTTATTGCGAAAACTCCGTATACAGGTTGTTTTCGTCGTATCGTAGCACGCATCTGCATATAACATTCATATTTATGATGTAAGTGTAGAGCAAGTTGCACCCATCTAATTTGACAAATATTGATAAACATTTTGCTACCAACTTGCCAGTCTAAACCAAACCGACTTCGTTGATCTAGATATGACCGACATTTTTTTCAAATTGACCGTAACTCCATTCATACCATGTCAATCTGGTATACCAAAATTAGCGAAAAATCCTTATTAACGATGTAGATCACGCATCTGCCTTGCTCATACATCGTCGATCAGAGTGGCCTCCATGGAAGCATATCTAAAGTGTAACAATTGTAACAATCATTTTACCAAGGCAAAGTTTTGAACTCAGAAAGGTATCCATCTTTTACGAGAAGCACTGAGCCTGCGGCTTATTGAAATATAGATGCGAACATTTTTTGAATCAGGATCATATGCGTATTCAACGAAGAAACCATAAAAACTTACAAAATTCACGTCGGCCAGTTCAAAAGTATTCTATTGTTTTGGCATAAATAAACTATGCGTAGAATAGTTATGAAAAAAATAGATATCATCCACATAACTTTTGAAGCTTTTTGATTATATTTTACGAAAACATTCTACTAAGATTTTACGGCATTGAGTTGCTTGATAACATCATTTCACTGATGAAATTGATTTTCATCTACAAGCCATTGAGAATATACTATTGATTCTAGCTAACGTTACAGATGAAAATTGTCTGTGTAATGTGGTAAGACCGGCGTCTGATTTATCGAAGATAATCATAGCCGTGCAGTGACGTTGAATTATAAGCATTATTGCCAATATGTTTAAAACCAACATTAGACAACAATTGAGGCTACAACAATGAGATGTGATTTCAACAGGATCATATTGTGCACCCTGCATACTAGTTGTACACGCGAGTTTTCATCCCAATGTGCAGTTGCTTGGAAATGATCACTCGCTTAAATGGTTGTCATCTTGGTAATACATTTCTCAAATATATAATTCACATGCTTTCTTTATACAGCAGCATCAATAGTAGTAATTTGGTTTTAATCAATAATTACAGTACGAATTTTTGCAAGACGCCCGTTATTAAAAATATTGTATGGTTATTAGATGAATTATGATGTTTTATAAATTAAAATTCTTTCGGTTTTAGAAAAAATAAATCTTATGTATTCAAATTTGTTGCTTCCAGACTAATCTAAAAAATTGCTGTTTTTGGTTCAATGTATGTACATAATAGTATTCGGAATTATTATCTTAAATATCTATAGTTAGTTCAAAGATATGTCCCACGCGATTTAGTGCGATTTTATTTATTCTTCTGGTGCTTGAAATGGCTTTTGAATCCTTAGGTGAAAATATCATTTTTCTGACGACTCATAGTGACCGCTGCGGCAAAGAGTTGACTTAGAACAAGACAAGGATTTTTTTTCTGAAGGAATTGAAGAATTTGGTTGACGATACATCAAATGTATGTTGGAAAATAAAATTGTTGCAAGCGTCTTACTTGTCCCCTTCTATGTTATAGACAATAATTCGTGAAGTTCCCTCGTATACGGGAATAAGGGGCAAATGAATTTTAAAAGTTATTCCTTTCAACAATGACACAATTTATCATTCCTTCATTGATCTGCTTAAAAGCTTTCAACCAGCCGTCTCTTAAAATGCTAACAAAATAGAAATAGAAATTTTTTGGTCCGCAAATTTTTTAAGGTCAAAATATAACCTACATCTGGAGAGTAAGGATTTGTTCGCTTCGCGGGAACTTTCTAAAATGCTTCCGGTAAATATTTCTTAGTGCACAATTTTGATGCAATCGTCTCATGTCGATTTAGTCTACTTGCATTGACGAAGTCCTTGCATTTTTCATATTTCTCTTGTTTTTGTCAGAGTTAGATCGGCGTTCGAGATACATACACAAATTTCTTGACAAATTTGGCAACCTCCATTACTTAAAGAAATCTGAGTTTGTTGATTAGTTCTAGCACCCTCCTCTTTTTGCAAATCAGTAGGTTTGTGAAGTACGATCGTTCTTATCGTGTTCTAATCGTAAATTAACGCCTTAAATATCGACTCTAAACTTTCTGCAAATTCATAAATGCTTGAACCTTTTTTGAAATCATACTAAATTATGATTCGGTAATGTTCTCTAAATAACTTTATTTTCGCCAACTTAATAAATTGATAAACTCTGTTGTAACTATCTACGACTTGGCCAATTATACATAAAATAGCTGGCAAAAGTTAGATAATCTAACAGTGATAGCTCACCCAATTTTTTAATTCTTGTATCTTACTTACCCACGAATTTCAGTAGATAAATAAACGTCAAACAAATATTAAGTTATATAAAATATAATAACATGCTATCAATGCTTATTTGCTACCTTTTGCGCAACGTCCTACGCTAAATTTAACAGATTTTACAAAAAAGTGCCTTTTCTGGTGTTACAAATATAATTAATAAGAAAACGATTTCCTTAACTATTAATGCGTTTCTGTTCAGTCGTATACTATAGAGGTAATAAATTAATAATCACTATGCATCGTACGTAAACGTTGTAAAGATTGAATAGCAGTAGCATTGAAATAACTACATTCTGTAATTGTTATTTTTTCCAGTTCAGCGGTAGCGCATTGCAATAAAAAAGTGTCGCAGTCAGTGCAGCGTTGAAAACAAGTCTTATGTAATGTAGCTAAATTGAATTTTTGGAGCAAATACTAACGTGTTTTTAATCTTGTTTGTATTTACGTTTTAACGAATAGATCTGGATATGGATTTGTAGCTTATTGTAAGAACAAATGTTGCAATTTAGGCTATTACTTTTTAGCTACAGTAAAGTGCACTCTATTCTTTTCTTATTCATTTAAATCCTAGATGTCGGTCGACCATTTTCAGTCTGTATAATTAATAAATGGTGTCATATATAAGACATTATAAAAAGAAATATTAACAGCATTAAGTAAAAATGGCCTGAATTGTATCTGGCAAAATCAAACCTTATGTTTACCAAAAATAAATTATGTTTATCATATATAATAATAAAGGTGATCATCGTCATTTTTATAAATAATAAAAAATACAGTATCAAACCAGGTAAGCTAATTTGACACTATTAGACGAACCTCGTGTAAACAATTACAATAGAATCATTACGCCACAATAAAATTTTCTAGAAATGAATGGCTGCAATGGTTATTAAATCAGTTAACAAAATAAAACAACTGTTTCCAATAAATAATTTATAAGGAAATTTGTATAATAGAGCATCGCATGTTGTCAAAAAAGTTAAATCTCTTTTATTTGTTTCTAATTTCAATAGCGAATATCGTGTCATCACAGCTCTGTTGCGGTCACACAAGCCATGGATTATTAACATATGGCCATTATTGCATTAGAACTAATTACTCGATATTTCATTAGCGTGCGTGATGGCACAAACTGGGCACGCAAGTTATTACATCATAATTTTCCTGCGGGTTAGCATGGAATTTATATTAAAAGAAGAAATGAATTGTAAATTGTGATTTTCACCATAAAGACCTTAAATTGGTTTAGAAAATTGATTTATACTAACTGCTTTTGAATGGAAAGTACATTTGTTTATTTACCTCCAGAGAAACAATGAGTTTAAATGATGTTTCAATATTTTATAATATTATATGCCATTATATACGGATGCAATAGTAATGCTTCGTTACTATTTTCATCATATACTCAGCTCAATTAAAAATGGTATTCCCTTAATTAAAAGGGGTTTTTATAGCAGCAATGTCTATTTAATAACGATGTGAGCTATCATTGACTTAAAATATATAAAATAAAAAAAACTATAATAGTAACAAATTTAGACTTCAGTGTAGCTAGTTAACTTATGCTGTGGTTCTACCAAACCAGCAGGTACTTACAAGGTGTGCTCGAAAACTAAAGTTACAGCGCTCACTCTGCACACTACTACAAATAGAACATCTACATCTACGTTATCCTAGGACATAGCCGTCGCCATGATCCTGTCTCTGTAGCCTACCTGAAGAATACGAGAAGAATGAAAATCTACTTGGAGTTTACAACTTATGAAGCTCTAGTTTGCTCTCAGGAGATCGCTGCTCTAACGATTTAATTTTGCCTAAATACTTTGCCAACGGTTACTAGGTTTTGGGAAAATAAACGTATCTCATTAGAATGCTAAAAGAAAGCAATTTAACCCTACAGTGTACATCTCAATTAAAGTTACGCCATTTCACACCTTGGGACTTATAGGCCCTTTATCCTAAGTGTAACAGTATGTCGATATTTTTTCAGAAAAAATAAAATCTAAGTATTCATATAATTTATTAAACTCTAAAAATGTTATTCAAACTAATAATACCAACAAATTATTTATAAAAGGAAAATTGTAAACAAAAGAATATTCATAATAACAATAAAGCGAAACTCCATTTATCTCCTGAACATTAAGTTCCATCGTCATCACTAGATTATTCTGGCTTTTCAGATCAGTTTGGACAAACATAATGGGTGTGCTGTAAGCAAATACACTTGGTGCATTTTTCACAAAAGTAATGACTCTTTCTTCTTCTGCTGCAGAAGTTCTTGAGTTACTCATAACAATAGGGACAATTTCTTCGGTGAGTAAGTTCGCAAATGTTCTCGCTTTGGTTCTAATGTATTTAGGTGTACGAATATTTTTTGCTCAGTCAATTAGATGTTCTTTTACCAGTTCCATAACCAAGTCTCTTAAGAACAATCTTCTGCTTTCAACTCGTTCTTTCTGAGAATTGAAAATGATAGCCACATTTATTCCAGCAATATTTAGCATTCCATAGAATGCCACCATGGGCCACCATCTTGCGTTCCTTGCCACATTGTATTCTCCAAATAGTTGGTCCACTGTATCTGCACCCCCTTTAATGCGATTATAAAAATATATAATTTCTGGTTTTATGAGATTCCCTGAACCTTCGTCTATTCTGTCATAATGATGCATAGTAGATGCAAGAAGAGCGCATTTATTTTTTTTTGGGACATGCGACAGTATTGAAGCCAAATAGAGTGAATGTTATTTCTCTATTTTTAGAGATTACGAGTTCTGGCGAAAGAGACCTTTTGTTTTTACGCAATCTACCAACAATTGTGAGACGATAATTTCTTAGTATTTTTTTCATTACTTCAAAACCAATGAACCAATCATCCATGGTTAGGTTACATTTGTTCCACTTTGATAAATTAGTTTGTACATTCTTTCCGCTACAATATTCGTTTTATTATTGGTCTGGTACGGCCCATTAGACAGAGTACCTACATAAATTTCCAAATTGCTTATGTAGTATGTTCTAGAGTCTACCTGCGCAAATATTTTTAGCCCATATTTTGCCGTTTTATTAGCGATGTGCATACGAAATCTACACCGCCCTCGAAAATCCCATAGAATTTCATCAAGTGTCGTGTATCCATCCACACAGTTTATATACAGTTTTACAGTTTCTAACTAAATTTCCAAATACAGAGTGATGATAAAGTTCCGCACCAAGCCCATAATTTTGTTATATCACGTTTTTTTGAAAAATCCTCGAACACGCCAATTCTGTTTTCTAAAAAGACACTTCCGAACGAAAAAAAAATTTTTCGATCGTCTTGTGTTTTTGAGGAATGGCGTCATCATCAATTTTTTTAAATAGCAATCCT
>JAHWXV010077705.1:0-17064 GCA_024586415.1 Phrixothrix hirtus
GCGTCTGCGTCTGCGTCTGCGTCTGCGTCTGCGTCTGCGTCTGCGTCTGCGTCTGCGTCTGCGTCTGCGTCTGCGTGTGCGTCTGCGTGTGCGTCTGCGTCTGCGTCTGCGTCTGCGTCTGCGCCTGCGTCTGCGTCTGCGTCTACGTCTGTGTCTGCGTCTACGTCTGCGTTTCTATCTGCGTCTGTGTCTATGCCTGTGTCTGTTTCTATGTCATAGATAAATAAAATTTTATATTTGAGTTTGTATCCATCCTCGCACGTGACTGCAATAATTTCACTAAAATCCAGTAACCGGAAATGCCACTTAACCATTGTCATTTTTTGATTTTTAGCGATTTTCTCGAAATCGGATATAACAATTTTTTTTAAATTTATTTTATTTCTTAAACATTCAATGCCCTTTTATATAGTATAACATTTTCTCAGAAAAATTTCCGTAAAACGAGTAAGTACTCTTACCATTAACTGTGAATAAAATAACTATGAAAGTGAAAGTCCTAGATAAATGAAAATTTATGTTTAAGGTCCTAAGTACCTTTGTATACTAAATTAAGAATTTGATTAAAATGCAATAACCGGAAGCACAACTTTACTTCTGTTATTTTTAGGTATTTTCCGAATCTTTTGTTTTTCGAGATTTTCTCGAAATTGCCTCTAACTATTTCTTTAAACTTATTGCATTTCTAAGTCATTTATTGACCTTTTATATAATTTAGGTTATTTCTCAGAAACATTTTCGTAAATTGAGTAACCGGAAGTACCTTCACTGTTAAATCTAAAAAAATAATTCTGAAACTAAAAGTCCTAGTTGAATGAAAATTTATATTAGTAGTCATAACTGCCTTTGTATACCAAATCAAGCATTTGGCCAAAATCTAATAACCGGAAGTACCACTTTATTTCTGTCATTTTTAGATATTTTCTGTATTCCCTGTTTTCACGATTTTTCCGAAATCGGCTGTAAAGGATTTTTTTTAAACTTAATATATTTCTTAACTACCTAATTTAGTTTTATATTAACCAAGGAGTTGCTCTAATGAATGTTTTAAAGTCGAGTAACCGGAAGTACTTAGAGTATTAGCTCTTATAACATATCTCAAAAATAAATCATCATATGAAAATGAAAAACCATATTTAAGTTATTTATCTTTTGTGCATGAGATGGCAAGAATTTAGTTAAAATCTAATGACGGAAGTGCTACTTTATTCTTGGTATTTTTAAGTTTTTTTGCGATTTTCTCGAAAACGTCTTTAACAATTTTTTTAAAATTTGCTGAAATTCTTATGTCTTTGATATGCTTTTACGTGAACTTAGCGGTTTTGCTAAAAAAAAATGCGATGAAGCGAGTTATCAGAGAAAATCTCTGGAGTTAGCAGGGTTTTGCGTGTCCAGTAACTTAGATGACTGACCGTTAGAATTATCGTTCCCAAAATAAATGTAAATAATATTTTAATCGTTTGTGGACATTTGCATATTTGTATATCTATGTACGTAAGAGAAAGTTGTGTGTTGTCTCACACCAAAATTTTTTTTTAAATACACTGAAATTCGTACGCTAATGTTAACACAAACTGTCATATTTACTGCGTTTGCATATATTTTTACACTTAAATTAACTCTGTTCTTTACTACAGTGTGAAATGAAGTGTATGATACAATCTTAGGAACGTATGTTGCATTCTAATTTTAAAAAGGACTTTGTGAATTTACAAGGTTAAAAACATCTGATGCAAGAATTGTAAATATCTACGTGTATTGAGATACTTGGAACTTTGAAGCGAAGTGTTGTAGGTTCTCGCGAGGCATGCCGAATCAGTGTGTGGTAACGATGTATGCTAAGTTATAGTTGGTTAAGCGTTTATCCCTAATTCAATTATAGGAAATTCAAGTTATCGAAATTATGTAAATCAAGGTTAATAAAATATTTCCACTGTTGGGTGCATTTTGTGCAAGATTTCCAAAACTCGTGCTTGTGATATGATACCATAGATATAATTCACCACCGACGACTTTTTGGAATTGGAATTCCATGTCGACCAATTCTGGTTGAATATCACCAGCCTAGCTTAATACTAATTAATTCAGCGGCTGAATCCACAGAAAAAGTATATATCTGTATATCTGCTCACAGTTTACTTATGTTAGTTCTGTTTCTCTGTCTGCCTAAAGTCTACTAAAGGAGCGCAAATCCGTTTACATCTAGCCAGCTCTTTTATTCTGCGATTTAACACCAACATCTTGGTGTATGGTTTGTTAGTCTCGTTAAACATTGTAATTTAAGGATTGCGCAGCGATGTAATTCGGTTGCTTTATGCAAATATACACCCGATCATTATGGTTACTTAACTGTTATTTCAATTTATTTGATTAATGTAATTAACAGTAACTACTTACATTTTCCGTTAGTTTAGTATGTACAGATAGGACTACAATTTTTTGAAAACTTTTGTAAGCAGCACAACTTGAGCTAATAAACCACCTACCATTTCATCTATCTGTCTTACTAGAACTAGCGGTTTGTTACGTTGTTAAGAATAATTCAGTTGAAAAATAGTAATTAAATAGCTCATTTTATTTATATGATTATAATAAAACAATAGCTTGTTGATCTTATAAGTTAATATAATCTAGACCATTTAAAGTACATTTGAAAAGATACCGTCAAGAATTCTATCGTTGCACCACGACTTCTTTTATAGTTATAAGCCGATTTACATGGCCCGTTTATGTGACTTCATTAACTGTAACTTAATGCTTGATATAAATGTGTTAATTTTACTTTATTTAGTTTTATTTGCACGACACACAGAATTCTTCCCTAATGTTAATATATAGGAAACTCCTTAACAAGTTTGCACTGTTTTAACGCAACAATTTAACTAATTAGCTCACGAAGTTTACAAACAACCTCAAAGCTTAGTTACCTCTAATTTACGTAAATACAAAGGGAGTCGAAGGAATTTCGTGTGTAAGCCAAAACATTGATTTACGTTCACTTCCAGGACTTTCGTGACAAGTTGCTTTAGAGTATATTTAATAATCGATCATATACAGAGGGAGTTACAAGAGTCCCTCCATGTTAGCAGATTCTCCAACGTATATTGCCTATAACCATAGACAGTATAAATAATTTTCTATTTAACAAACCAATCTGACAAACCATCGAAATATTTCCTACTATAGTTCAGAGCGCGGCAACTTCCTTGCAGCTTTGGTAACAATTGAGAGAAGTTAAAGTAGCAAGTTCTTGTACTGTTCTTGATTCCGATGTATATATAGGGGTGTTCGAACATTATTATCGATCTTACTCACGCTACACTACACTGCCAGTGGTTGACCTTCATTTACCTGATTTAGCATTGTGCGAGTTGTACATCTATCTTAACACGTAACATATATCATTATTTATTAGGCATTATTCAGTAATATTATTCAAATTTAAGAACTTGTTAGCGTTATACATTACTTGTGCAAAACAGCAAATAGCTATTCTCGTTTTATTAATGGTTTTATCCTTGTATATGATTTACACAGTATCAAATTTGCTTACAAAATCTAGTTTCACAGTCTAGGTTACACTCCATGGATTTAAATGTCTGGGAAGGTATTTCATAATCAAAGATTGTTTTTTGTAGCAGATTAATTTTTATTTATATTTTTGTACTCATACATAATTGTTGTTTCGCTTAAAGTTCTATACATTTTAAGCTATATTCCTGTAGCTAAACGCCAAAAAAGGAAGCCTTCATGTAAAACAGCAGATATATCAAATATTTTGGGCCAAGTTGCGAAATTTATTAAAAAAATTTACTTTGATAGACTGTATAACAACAATTAAAATAAAGCAATCTTTATTTTATATTTAAATTTCATATAAGTGCATATTTCAAATAGTATAAAAGTTAATTGTAAGTGACAAAAAGTTGAATTAAAGAAAACTTCGAGCGTTTATTGCCTATTTTGTTTAGGTACAATCTTTAACATGTTTGAACGAAGTCATAAATAGCAAGCGTGAACTCAAACTTGATAGTTCGGGCGACCTGCGCTTTTCATTTTGATTACATACGACACCGGATGCTCTTAAACTCTTTATTTTGAAAATCTGATGTTACCAGTTATCTGTGTTACTTAGATAAGTTTAATACACCATCTAAAAGCTTAATATATGATGTACATATACTTATTGAGCCCTATTGATATGATATAAATTGACTTTAAAAGCAGTGTACTAATTTTTCACTAAAATATCACTAACTTTACTGATGTAAAAAGGCACTAAACGTATTTGAAAGCTTAGAAATTAGTACCATCTGGGACTTTCCCAACAGTGAAGTGTTTAATTTATAAAATATTGCTCTAAAATTTTATTCACAAGACGAAATATTTTGTTACGTCACCTAGTGGTGTACTGTATTGAAGTGTATTAAACTATATTTTTGATTTCTAACATTATATATGATTATGAAAAGGAATCCATTGTCATATTAGGACTGTATTACTAGGGAAAAATTTTGTTGTAAAGTTTTCCCCGAAGGCATTTCAATAATTTCCCATGTTAATAAATCACAGTTCATGCTGCTAACTTACCTTTATTTAATCGAAACGTTTTCGTTTCCTGAATTGGCAGAACCAATAAAAACATTTTCAACGATAATTAGTAATTCTTAGCCTTATTAAATTAATTCCAAAGTAGTAGGTAGTTCGTTATAAAATGTGTTTTGGACAGTGCAAACTATATAAAAAATTTGATTTGCTCAATGTTTAAAAATTTATTATTACCAAAATTGCTTGCATTGTTAATCATAAAACACACAAACCCGTGTTAAAGCTTTCCTAGATTTACTGTAGAAGGTGTTTTTTTTTATAATTGGTTTTTATTTGGTTTTATTTTTAGTTGATGATAATATTAGAATAATACACGCTCTGTTCTTTGTTGTTTTGTTTGAATGCTGTTTGGTTCTTGAAATAAGATGGGGATATTGTTTTGTTTTATATACTTTGTCTATCTCATAGATTTTGAATATTTGGCTTGTGTTTTAAACTTTATTTAGTAATAACTTAATGAAAATTTTTTATTATTTATGATTTAATTGTGCTGTCGAAAAGTAAGCGCTCCTTGTGGTATATGTTATAGAACTAAAGTAGATAAAATGTATACAAATTTGAAATGATCAGTGACAAGGTTAGATATGTTCTAAACTTTTATATAAAATTTGTCATGAGTATGAAAAGAGCTTAAGCATTAAAATATTGTTATAGAATTAACGTAATAGAGGCGTCAATGTGTATATAACTAATTAACGTGATAATTAGAATGTCACACACTTAAATTATTGTTAAAAATATTAGTAAAATTAATTAAATAGTGAGGGTTGGACGTTATGATTGCATCCCTATATGTTTTATTAATTAAGTGTAGGAAAGAGAAACCTTTGATATAATTCAGTAGGATGAAGTTAAATGTTAAAGCATTTTTATATAAATAGGATGAATTATATTTTGTTAACTGTAAATTGAAAATCATTTTATCTTATTAATTTGTAGAAGTTGTAGAACAAAGATTCAACAGGTGTCGCTTCCGAAACCACTGAATACAATTCAAATTAATAGGATAAAATAACTTTCAATTTACAGATAACAAAATTCAATTCATTCTGTTTATATGAAGACACATTAATATTTAACTTCATTCTACTCGCTCACATCAAAAGTTTCCTTTTCCTACACTAAATTAATAAAACTTTTAAGGACACAACCTTTCTCAATAATTAATTAATTTCATCAATATTTTCAATAATTTGAGTATAAGTAATCATCATTTATTGGCCTCCTACTTATCATGTTTCGTCAGTTGATTATATACGCAATGGCGGCTCTATTATATTAATCAGATAACACTATTTTAGTATTTTAATTCCTAAGCTCATTTTATGCTCCTCATAAATTTTATACGAGGTACATCCACGAACTAAGTTCCATTTGTATTTCCTGCCGCCCTCACCACAACGCCACTAATTCAGTTGCGCGCCTGCGTGGTACTTGCTGTAACCCCTTGAGAAAGATCTGGCGCCATTTTAGATTAGTTAAGTGTCGTGTAAGCTTCGTGGTGTTTGTTTAAAATGACGAAGTTAGTAGAAAATCCCGCCACTTATACGATTTGGTTTGTAATTCATTTCCTCAATACAAGAATCTTAAATTAACCTACATTCATCAACAAATCTGTGAGGTATACGGAGAAAATGTGATGAGTGTATCAATGATAAGGAGATGGGTTAGACAGTTCAATGAAGAACTTGATAATGTGCAACCACCCTTCATACATCTGAGATTTCGCTTCTAGTGACTCCACAAGGAGTGCTTCCTTTTCAACAGTATAATTAAGTCACAGACTATACAAAAATTCTCATTAGGCTAATCGTAATTTAATTTAAAGAACAAAACTAAAATGCAAGATCTATAAGATGAGTCGAGCACAAAACTAATACACAAAACAAAAATTATCCCCAAAAAACCGAGAATTAATTATTCTTAAGTAATTGTTAGTACTACTAGGCTGTAAAATCTATACGTCACTGCTCTTACAGTACTAGTAAATGTACTAGTTTCACCTCATTTAACAGATGTGATTGTTATTTGTTTTAAAAATTGAGAATTAATGAATTAAATAGTTTTTACGATTTCAGACAAAAATGTATATTGTTTGTCAGGAAAGTGTCTTTACTTGACTCGGAGACTAAAAGTATACGACTTGCAGCTTTATACTTAATATTATTCCCTCGTAAAGTAAAGCGGTATTTTCTTGACTTGTTACGTAAATAACTATTAATGTATAAAAAAATCTAAAATTCTTTTTAGGGGTATAAACAACCTATAGCAAACGTTGTTGGTCTAAAATGATAATATAACTTTAAATATCGCTATCTATTAATTTCTCCTTAATTTACTGAAATTTATAATCATTCTTCATTTATATTTGTAAAAACAATAGTAGCGGGTTATATTTCTATGCTCAGAAATTTTATTAGTGAAAAAGTCTGTTCAAACAGTATACTCTTAAGAGGAGCAAACTTTAAAAGAAATAATGCCAAAAAACTACTAAGAACGCAGAATGCAAAATATCCGATCAACTGTCAAATTATAAGGTGATATTAAGGGAAATATCAGATTAAAATAGAATTGAGATTTAATAAAGTAGTAAAAATAAATATGTTGGACAACTTTTAATGTTTTCGTACGGTACGCATATAAATTTAAAATCTTAGGAGTTTTATAAGTAAATTATTTTAAAGTAATTGTTAGATAAAGTTTCATTTCACTCTGAGTAAACACGTAGTTTAATATTTCCTTAAAACCCCAGAGAGCCCTACGATATAAGCAGAATAGGCATTTTCAAATTTCCAACAGCGAGCAACAAGCTATTGATTTGGTAAACTTTGCATGTTAACATAAAATCTTTACGTAATTGGGATCGTTGACTGAAAATTCTACGTAGAAGAATCTGTTCGTTGATACTTCAAACGATTTCTGTTTCGGAGCTTTATATTTTTTAAAATTCCAAGAAAGGAATATAAATATTTAGGAATATTCCTTAATCTTTAATTTATCTGCTTTTTGTAAAAATAAATCTATTCAAATATTCATTCTAATAAATAATTGAAATATTACTAGATTTCTCGTTGTTTCTTTTGTTGTATTGCTATACTTAAAGATTATTCGTAATAATTTTCGTGCGTTTCAAAAACGATTCTTTATAGAATTTATTTAGATTCACTCTGTATATTTAAATAGCTATATTATGTTTAGTATTTCTTAAATTTTATGTTAAAATTCGTTTGAAGAATTAAATCCTTCATTTCAAATGGTTTCTATTTCCATTTTCTTCTTCTAGCTTCGAAATATGTCGATTTTCGCACGTGAGTACAGCGCAATTCATTCTTGTGTGCACTTTTGATGTATGAACGACAGAATCTTTATTTCAAAGTTTACCTTTATCTTAAATTTATTTTAAATCTACATTATTTATTTTTGTAATATAACTTTAATCACACAACCCAAGGACTCTATAAAGATTTCTAGGGTTATGTCATTACGAGAAGGTTAAGACGATGTAAATACTTTTTCATTCGTTTAGTGGTTAAAAGTTAAAAGATAAATAATTAACTGGTGATGCATACTGCATTGCTCTAAACCCAATCTAGTCTACTACCTAAAACGTACTACAGCAATTTGATATGCTTATAAAAACACAATGCTTTCTTAGAACGTCTTGTAGTAATGTGACCTATAAGAATTCTTTGGACTTATTTACTTTCTTTGAAATAACAACACGATTTTAACTCGACTATTACACTTTAATATTTAATTATTAAACGTATTGATTGTTTTATTCTATGCCAGGAGAAGTATTTGTTAAAAACATACCATTCTAAAATGTCAGACATGAAATTAATACAAATAAGATGGTTTTAAAATTTGTAACGTGTTCAATGGAAATATTCTAAAATATAATAAGCGACTCTTTTTGCTCCGACCAGTAATAATATGATTACGTAAAAATTACTGTTGTAAACAAAAAGAACAACTGGAAAGTACATTTTATATTTATTTATTTTGCTCTGCAATATTTGTTAAATTTTCGCTTACCTGTTAGATTCGTGTACTGGAGATTGAGTAATACTGTTCTAAAGTATGTCACGTAAAATTTTTAACATTATCTTTGGGAATAAATATTTTCAGGAACAAATATACGTTCCTAATTCAAGATATACCCACGAGTAATGCACATAAAGGGCAACGATATTACTATTCGGGATAGCACGCATGCCAGGTTTGGACTTAATAGTGTATTTGTTAATATTTAGAAAACTACACGTTTTTGAAAAATTTTAATAAGTAAATTTTGTTCTACAGGTGATAAGGTCTCCACAGTTTGCAGGATGTCGCTAGTATAATCCCACATAAACAAGGTAACACATAATTAACCAATTTGTATTTTTTGTTTTAGATTATAGATTAATTTCAGAATTTAGAATTTTAAATTTAAATTCTATTAATTTATATATTTCTATAAAATCCAGCGACAAACTTTAATACTGCACTGTAGATGCCTAACTATGTTCATTAACAAAAAAAATGCTATAAAATGGAAGACTTTTCTGGAAAAAATTCAAAGTATCCACTGTTTTGAGAATAACCTAAAAATGTAAATATAAATGAATATGTCCAGGTCGACATTACAATTTCAACTACGTGTCGTATAAATAACGTATTATTCAATAATATCAAATTACTGCAGATGTATTTGTTTGTTTGTGGAAAACCCACACATATCAATATACAATGACCTACAATTTTATCCGTTCGTATTTTATAGAGACAAAAATTAAACATTTAATATATGTATATTTAAAAACGTGCAATTAAAATGTAGTGTGAGACAACACACGACTTCTCTTATGTATTAGATACGCAATTAATGTCCACAAATTATTAAAATATTATTTACATTTATTTTCAATTCAATAATTACAACGGTCACCCATCCAAATTACCGGACCTGCAAAACGCTGCTTAGCTCCAGACATTGTCTCGAATAACTCGATTCAACACATATTTAAAGAAACTGAAGAGTTCACGCCAGAGGGCATCAAAGATATTAGAACCCTAGTAAATTTTAAAATAATTGTTACAGCCGTTTTCAAGAAAATCGCAGAAAAATTTGAAAATTACAAGAATAATGTGACACTTTTGGTATTTAGATTTTAACTAAATTCTTGCCTTCGAATTATAAGAAAGTAAAAAACTCAAACACAAAGTTTTATTTTTCTTTGATGTTAAATTTTTGAGATATATTGTTCATAATTATTACTTTAAGTACTTCCGGTTACTTGAATTTCAGAAATGTATTAGAGAAGCCGCGTATTTCATATAAAATAAAATTAAATAGCTAAGAAATATGCCAAGTTATAAAAAAAATCCTAATAGCCGATTTCAAGAAAATCGCGAAAAACTAGAAATTCGCCTAATATCTAAAAATTACAGAAGTAAATTGGTACTTCCGGATCTCTAATTTTAACCAATTCTTTCTCTTGCATTCAAATATAAATCTCGATTTGGCTAAGATCTTTAGCTTCCGGTTATTTTATTCCAAGTTAACGGAAAAGGTACTTCCGGTTACTCGATTTGCGGAATTTTTTTGAGACACCGCTTAAACTATATGAAAGGGCATTAAATCGCTAAACAATATAATACATTTAAAACAATCGTTAAAGCCGATTTTGGGAAATATCTAAAAATGACAGAGATAAAGAGGTACATACTTCTGGTTCTTCAATTTTAACCAAATTACTGATTTTGCATCCAGGATAGTTGTGATCTCAAATATAAAATTCAATTTCGCTAGCACTTTTACTTCATAGTTATTTTATTGAGAGTTAACAAAAAAGATACTTCTGGTTACGCGATTTATGGAAATTAAATAGCTAAGAAATATAGCAAATTTTAAAAAATTCTATGCCAATTTCGAGAAAATCGTGAAAAACCCAAAAGTGACATGAATAAAGTGCCACCTTCGGTTATAAAATATTAATCAAATTGTGCAGTTATGTGTGCATAAAAGTTGGTATATTGGCGAATTTTTGTTTTCGAGGAAACGTGCCACAAAACACAAAATCCTTATAATTTAACATACAACTTTTGTAAGTGAACTCGAAGCTATAAATGAAATTAATATGCCCGATTTATTTATTTTTTTGTTTTAAAATAACGTAATAAGACTGCGTCATGTGTTTATAGTTTATTTAACTAAAACGACAAGTTACGTTGTTCGCTATTGTAGTGGTTATCAAACAATTCTGTAACTATATTTTAAAAGCGTTTTTTCTTGGAAACTATAAGGAATTTTTTAAAAACCATTTTATTCTGATTTAGAACTGACCCCGCGCCGGTGGATTTTAAAATCAACTTGTATTGCTGAAAGCGTTACTATGCCGATTCGTAAATTTAAATGGCATATGCATTGGGAATTTCATTTATTTGTCAGTGTCAAAAGCATGCGATTTTACTTTTTCACCCATTTTATTTTAAATAATTCGAAACTGCAAATAATTATGGAGATTACATCACCACTAAGGTACTTTTCAATCTCTCAAGAAATTTATAACAATAAGCTTCTCTCCCGATGCTAAAAGTGCCATTGATAGTATACCATTATAGCTAAAAGGCAGTGATTTTTGTAGTCGACCATTTTTGGTTCGAAACTGTGACATGGCGGTAAGTTTTTAAATACCTGCTATTTTTTTACGTCATAGGTTATACTGGAAACACTCCAATATTCCTACATTTTCCTAAGTTATGCCCAAATGCACCATTTTCTACCATATAACGTTATCTGTTATCACAAAGACCGATCATGCGATGTGAGACGCAACAATTGATAATTAATTATTAGAATTCATTTTGACTTTTCTAAATTGGGTGATTTATAAAATTTAAAATTTGAGATCTTGCCTTTGGTGAAATACAATTTATTAGGATTTCTAAATTTAACCTTTAACGTTTATTAAATGATAATATTTCCTAGTTTTCATTAAATCTCTTGTTAATTCGTTTAAATCATTCATAATTAGTATTTCATCTAGGTAAACTAAATTTTCATAACCTTGTTAATTATTCAGCAGCAAATTTTCGTAAAGTTTCTGTACAGAAATATGCCAATATTATTTATCACTTGTTGCTTCATCAGTAACATGCAATTATTTAAATTTTAAATAGAGCGTAGCTTATACACACGCACGCCAACCAAGGTCAACACATAACCTGCAAATTATACATCAACAAATTTGGTGGGAAAATCTTTATTATTAAATTAAAATAAGAAATTTATTTACAATATTTATAATAAATATACGAAATGATGACCATTGAATTCAACGCATCTGTGAACTCTTCGTTTTAAATCCTCGAAAGCGTTCTGTAAAATAAGACAAATTCAAACTGTTAATTTGACAGATAATTATTACTGAAAATGGATTAAACTAAGAACATGAATTTTTTCCATAGCCCACTAGGGACTGAAATTTAAATGATTACATGATATATTGTCTATTTATATATAACACTACTATCTATTTCTGGTGTTTTTAACATTACACAGCGTTAAGATCTCAATGCTGGCCCTTTTCTATATAATTCCTGATTTATCGCCAACTTAACTGCAGGTCGTATGGCAACAACCATATTTAATTTTTTTTATTATTTTTCTATAAATTTATTTAAACTGCTTTTGAAATATATGCTATGTTATAAAATTTTACAAATATATAGTCTAAATATTTTATTTATTCAAATTTCCATAATTCAACAGTGTATGAATTATTTTCCGTATTGTAGAAGTTGAATATATGATTGCTATTGTCAAAGATTTTATTGTTTACTTGTGTAAGAACAGCTATAATTTTTGGTAAATACTCATTCATTTCTTTGTTTACGTCTGACAATATTTTACTGCCAAAGTACCTAAAATTTGTGTTTACGATGAAATTATTGCAGTAGAAACAACAAATAACATGAGCTAGTCTTAACTAGTTTCTTCTCATTCCTATTATATTTCATTAAGGAAGTTATAATGGCCTAAACCGTTTGATATTCCTCTGTACAGGTCAAATTAGGTACATCTCTCATTGTCTGAACTGAAGAAAATGAGAAAAGTACAAAACGAGTGAGTCTGATTTTTCAGAACTTCACTAATGAATGATATCTATAATATAGTTACGAAATTAGAAAATGTTATCATATTTAGTTGAGGTGAAGCCTTTGCAAAACACCAGAAAATCTAAAACGTTGCCAAAGGCTTTAAATTAACCCAGTAACTGACCAGTTATTGAGCTAATTTAAAGCCTCCAACAAAATTTTAGATTTTGTGTTTTTTGCAAAGGCTTGTTCTCAACTAATTAATAATTACTTTAATTTTAGCAGAGTTTGGTTTATAATTAGAGTTTAGTATCTACTTAGAAATAGAGAACAATGAGCTGTAGAGGTTATTTCAAGGTATATTTATGTTTTTGTTTTTTGTGACTAAGGCTTTAAGATATCAAAATTTACTTTATGCTAGTGGCTTTTCTAAACTGATACTGCGATCATTAGCTATACCTATACAATCGAATCTGAAGATGCTCCAGCCTCCAACGTTTTAAACATCGTACTAATACTTCCGACTGCCGGCTTGGATTGGTGTAGTGATTAGTGGGGTTCACACCCGTCCGAGGTTGATAAATTCTTCAACAGAAAATAAGGATAAAGAAATATATTTGGCACATTAAAAATCCCTACTGGCGGTGGAACTAACTCAGATTCGGCAAAATTGTAGTATGCGAAATGACCTTAGTAGTTAAAGTCAAGGGGGCAAGGGAATTTCCGCATCCCGAAGTCTCAGCCACAAAACAAAATAAAATAAAAGAAGACACATTTCCAATTTTTTTCAGCTGCAAAGTTTACCGATATTTAGTGTACAAGTTGCGTGAAATTTTGGACTGTTATAAAAAGTAGTTCACGGGAAAATAAACTCTTATAGATCATGACTAATCAATTATCTTAATGGATATGTAAGCTATCAATTAAAGGACAACAACTCCAGTGGATTAAATTTAAATGCAAATGGCGGTATTAGTTGAATTTTATTATAGTACATTGTATTACTGTACCAACTCGATTTATTTGACGTTTTTAATAATAAGTTCAACGTTTCTGCAGTTAAATCGATTTGATTCCTAATATAATGGAAAATAATAGTGATTTTAGTTTAAACGAAAAGCACCTTCCATTGAAAAATTACAATACAAATGTTTATCAAATAAAAATCCTGTAAACTTTGATTTAGCCTCAATTAATGTTTAGTCTTACACAAAATCGATAAAATAAATTTCAACCTTAGAATCAGAAAATGTTTAAGCCTTAGCTCAATTACAAACATAATTGCAGTTATTAATCTGCATTTCTTTCTTTGTTATTATAATCACATTTCACTAATTAATGAATCAATTAATTACAATAAAGATGAAATTTCCTAATGTAATCTAATTTCTTTAGTAAAATACCAGTAGGCCAAGTTAGACAGTAGAAATAATTTTGTAAAACTTTAAAGGTGTGAATAATCATTAATTATAATAACAAACATTTAATAATAGATTATGTAAACAAACGGTGTTAATAATAAAGTAAAATTGATACATTAGCTATAAAATAAATAAGAAAAATTAGTGGTGAAATAAACATGAGTTATAAACGAATAAATGTATGAAATAAATAATAAATGACTAATACTGAAATAGAAATAATTGATAACTGTGAATAATTAAAAGATTAACCGGTAGATCTAAGTACAAAATTAAACATTATTGAAAGTTTAAATAACGAATTTATGTTTAACAATTGAAAATGATTAAATATAAATAATGAATTTATATTTAACTCAAGATAATATTTATATTAAAATTTATACCTATTAATTAAAAATTGTTTTGAATTGAAGCAATAGGCAATTTGATTATATTTTAGCTTATTATTGTAATTATTTTTCTTTTTGAACATAAGTAGTTATCCCGACAATCAATATAATTACTTTTCAATGCTTCAATATAGCTTTTTAGAACAAAACTCAATAACTAAGATCTTCGCGCTGATGAATTGTGTTGTTCACCTTGTAAACTAAGAATAAATAAAGCTTATCGTAGCTTTATTTGCATTGTTATATTCTATATACGAGCATTGTACAGTTCTTAGACAGTTTATAGTCTCCCATGTTTATTGCAGTTTTTTCTGAATGTAAGATGCGAATAAATTATTTAAACTAAGTTTTTGTTATTTTAATAGCTTTTTAAAATATATTTTTCGCAACAAAAAAAATAAATTCGTTCATACACTCAGTTCGCTTCGTTCTTTTCAATTCCACTTTGAAGTTCCTTATCACACAAGACAAACCTATTTTATTCAATATACGATTTTCAACGTATGAAAACAGAAATAAAAATTTTAAACTTATCTATGAAACGGAAAATTTTAAATTAAGCAACTCTATTGCAAAAATTAATGGAATGTTTTTAAATAATCAATACAGATAAAATAATGTATACCAAAAATTAGCATCTGGTATACGAGGTATGATCAAAAATAGAACTTTAATCGGTTTGACCCATGTCAATTATTTGGAGCAAAAAATTATAGGTAAGTAAAACATGTACTCATACAATGTGTGTGTGTGTGTGTAAAACAAGATATGTGTATTAAAGAGCTTTGACTGCGCTAGAATAGCTGTAGACCCCGAATTTCCAATCTACATAAATATTTTGCACGCTAAATAGCTTTTCACTTTGGTGCAGCTGATTTAAAATAAAACTAGGACAGGTCTCGAGAAAGAAATTTACACTTTACCAACGTGTGAAGCTAGATTTTCATAGGTCACCGTAATAAATTTAATTAAATCTAATTAGAAAAGTAATTTATATTCTAATATTTTATTGAGGAACCATTTTTGTCAGTTATTTGTTGAGTTAAAATTTATTAAAAACTAATTAATAAAATACTGACGTTAAAACTTTACGTAGATTAAACATGAATTATTTTGAAATGCAATAATAAATAACACTACCAAATTTTATAACACTGACATTAGAATTAAATACTCTAAAGCAACGCTTACACAATATAGAACTGACTATTCTAGATTTATTTGCGACACACTGTAGTACATTACATTGATTAAATGTACCGTGCTTTCATTTAATCGCGAACCCCACGTGATCAGTAAATTTTTTAAATTTAGGAATATTTGTATTACAAAGTTGAAATTAACCAAAGTTGGCATGTTGAGAAACTAAAAATGTAACTAAACATATAACTAGCATTGTTTGGCTATTGCGCTGTCATATTTATAATCCGTTTTCTAAGCTTTTAAAATAACACTATTAAATAAATCAGTTTTTTTCAAAACTAAGATATATATACAAAATTCTTGTAAAGATGTAAGTTAGCTATTTATTAAACAAAACTTAAGTTACCGGTTATTTTTATTACAGTGAAAATGCCATTTCCTCAAGAACAGGATGCTTTCACAGGTTTTATAAAATCCAGATGTTCATTCACAGGGCTGGGCAAGTGCATAAGAGCTTGGCACAGACTTGTTTAATACCTTCCATTAAACAATATGAATTTCTAATTTCCATAATTCTAATTTTAATTAGAACTGTAAATTAATTATGTAACTTTTTCATAAATCAATTGTTATTTGAACCTAAAAATTTGACATCCAAACAAATTCACATGAAGTGTTAGGGAATTATGTACTCATGTGCGGCATCGCGTTAATTTGGTTACCGCCCATAAATGATCACGTGAGGTTCGGGATTAAATGAAAGCACTGTATATATATATACACCACGGCACAAAACAAATGAGTAACTATTTCCAGCTACTTTTCGTATGTGTATTCTAATTTCGGGTTTTCCAAGTGATTATGTGACAGTTTTAATGACATTTTAAAATATTTTTAGGTAAAGACATTCAATTTTTAGTAATGTTTTTCACTTGCTTAATATAAGTTGAACGAAGACAACTTTTTGACTTATTCCAGTTTTTGACAATAATTATGTCACAATTTGAAGGACAATTTAAAATATTTTTAGGTTAAGACATTCGCATTTTTAGTAATTTTTTGTTTCGGTCATTTAATATAAGTAGAATAAAGATAGCCATTTCACGTTGAGTATTTCTCAGACTATAGCGCTTTGCTATATAAATGACTTCCTCGTGGCTAAGAATAGCATGGTTTTATTACTTTCTGTTACCTATATGAAATATAGAATAGAGAAAGTATTGTTTTCGTCCAAAATTTTCGATGTCAAAATTTTAGTGAAAATACACGTTTTGGGGGTCCCTGAGTCCGAAAAACGTGTTTTTAAAAATGGGTCTGTCTGTGTACGTGTGTGTGTGTGTGTGTGTGTGTGTGTGTGTGTGTGTGTGTGTGTGTGTGTGTGTGTGTGTGTGTGTGTGTGTGTGTGTGTGTGTGTG
>JAHWXV010077708.1:0-10913 GCA_024586415.1 Phrixothrix hirtus
AGGAAAGTTTGATACCATCCGTTATAAAATAAAAATCTATGTAAAATAAAAATAATAGACTGACTGAATGATGAATGACTGAATGACATGCTAATTTATTTAGTGGGCACGTGCCCTTGTGCCCTTTAGAACGAGCCGCCACTGTTTATATAATTTATTACATATGCATGAATTTCAGTTTCTCAAGAGAAGTCTGGTAACACCACTAGAACACCTGTTACCGTTTGGCACCAAAGCATACCTACTTACAATTAAAATAATTTGTACTATCGCCAAAAGAATGCTTTCTAAAATTATATGTTTTTAAGCTACATTACGTTAATTAAAGATTTAATCAATTATGGATTTATTTTTACTTGTGAAACAAAATCAGTGGCTCGTTTATAACGTCGAGTCGTACATCTAAACACGAACGTTATAGCAATTATAGGTAATTATTTTAGATTTTAACGCTCACTACTGCTTCATTTTTAAAAATTTCTCTAATTTATGTACTAAAAAAGTGTTATTTAGCACTAAAATAATTGCAGATATGAAATATTTAGCTCGTATCGTTTGAATTCAGTTGGGAATTCATTCCTTTTATTAATATAAGCATAAATTTCTACTACATTATTATTATGCCGTTGATTGGAACATATATTACATCCTGAATTAACGAGTACGTTCAAAAAATGAAATTCCAATACATGTATATGAACTGTTTTACGTTCTTATATATAAAATAGAAATATAAATAACATTTTGAATTCAAATAGGTATCAAAAGATACTTAGTTTAGTGCTTTACGTATTGTAATAAAACTAAATTTTTATGACAGCCAAAATAATTATTAAACATTGTAAAAAGTAACAATTCAAATTTGAAACTCCTCCTATCAAAGTTTACAAATTGAATAAAATTAGATAAACACTATAATGTTATTCTTTCAAATCTAGACACTGTTGCCAAATCAATGCAATGTTACCGATCGAATAATCTTATTGTGCGCAGACTCGAAAGAATTTCTTGAGTCACATTCGCGCTAAACTATTTAATGTAGTGGTAGCTTAGATCCTGTTAAGTTTCAAAGTAAAAATTAAAATGTAAGTGATAACATTTTTAAATTAGAAGTTACCTAAAACGTTTAGATATACCTATTTTAAAACATTTTAAAGGTTGTTAATAATTGAATTACTCATAAATACGTAGTTAAATTAAAATGTCTTTATGGCAAACAACAGTTCTTTGCTTACCTAAGTAGCAACGTGAATATTTCCCGTGTCGAAAAGGATATGGACAGCCAAACCTCTTTAAACCGGGAAAATCGTTTTCCCATCGTGGCTCACATTAAATTTTTTATCCTACACAAGGAAAAACAATTTAAATTTCAAGTTTAGATTGGTGATCCTGAATTTCGTTATAATTAACCTCATTATTACTTATTTGTTATTAAATGACAACTAATTGCGTTGACGAAAATTAAAATGATTTATTTTACGCCTAGAAGAGTAAAAAGAATTTTCATGGCTGGATGTGTAATTACGTTTTATCTTGTTGTGAGACAAGAAAATGGCATTTTCACCTAGGGTCGAATAAAAATTGTGTTTATTTTATTTAAAAACGATTTTAACTTTACTTTTATTGCAATTTATTGATTTTATTAAAATTTCATACTCATTTGGACTGTTTTAGTTGAACCTTGTAATTTTTCATTTAATAAATTATAGGAAACAAAATATCTAGTTATTTTTGTAACGTTAACGTTTCTTTGTGTTGTTATCAAAACTCCAACCACCTAATGTAAACAATACATAAAACCTGTTCTGTTCTTTATCAACGTCAAATTAAAAACTAGCAAATGTTTTAAAATAAAATTGAACCTCTAATTAAAATTAGTTGGGATAATATTATTAAATGTGATTTTTTTAACAGTGAATAATATTAAAACAATGTTATCAGGTTTTAAATAAATCAACAATTTTTAAAATTATTTAGGTTTTTGTGATTTTCTCGAAAACGCCTCCAACGATTAAACTTGTCACATTTCTTACGTCTATGGTCCTCTTTTACGCAAACTAATTGGTTTCTCTGAGAAAATTCGTTGAAGCGAGTTATCTCCGTAGTCAAGCAGTGTTCGCGGGTTCAGTTAATCGGATGGATGACCGTTACCATTATGGTCCCAAAAATAAATATAAATTATTTTTGCTCTAAATTAACTTAAAATTTAATGTTTTAGTACATCTATATGGGAAATTATAAATGGATGAATTATTTATGTTTTTAAATTAATTTTAAAGTTTTCAGTGAAGGTGAATATGAAGATAACTAAAAAAAAAAATAGCATTAATAACTTCAAATTAAATTTGAAATCGGTAAGAGGAAGATGTGTATTGTTGATACCAGATTTTTTTTGATAGCATAATTTGCAAATGTTTACTTTAAACTTCCATTTTGAAACACCATCAAATAAAAATGTAAACTTGTGACCAGGTTATCTAACCTTTTATTTAAATGTTGATAATTCCGTTAGATTTTTATAATACCTAAGTGATCTCATTGTAAGAGAAATTCCAAATAATAAAAATTATTTCACTAAATACTCCATTAGCATATGCAGCATGAACTTCATTCAATTTTACTCAAAAGCGATTCATTTTAAAATAAGAAATTAAATTGATTTTTTTTAAATTCCGAGATTTCATAATTTGATATAGGGAGGATCATAAATTGACATACAAAGGTTAGGTTAATTTTTACCATCCATTCACTAAATTGAAATGCTTCTAATAAAAAAGTTTGCATTTTAAATTTTGTATAGGTTGTGCGAATTAAGTTTTCAATCGTGGAAACTTTGTTTTTAAAAAAAATAGTTTTTATTTTCAGAACTTGGTACATTAAATGTTATACAGAAGTTAGAATAGAATAAACTTATGGTAATAATTACATCGTATTTATACTAAATTATGCATATTCGTTATCTATTGCAAGGTCAATGCTGGTATTATTGTAGGCTGCAGAGTTGTGTAACCCTTTGTTTTAGATTGTAACTCCTCCCGTCGAAACTGGAAACATATCTTCAGATTATATTGTTTCCTAGATTACAATGTTTTCTTAGAGATCGAAGCTTCCGGTTTTTCTTTATCTTTGTTTTTTCTTCTGTTGCATTTTTGCAGCTTCTTGAATATGAAAGCTAAAACACTTATTATCATTATTAAGTTAATAACTAGTGCCACGTATTTGTGTAATTAGAATAATTTTCACCATCATTAATAGAGTTTATTTGATTCGTTTAGGTTTCTTCTATCTTTTTTGTATTGATTAGATCTAAATGAGGGGTAGGTTGGCCGCTTAGGAAGACCTTTTGTTTTGATTCTACGTTTTTAGTTTTGGTAGTTCCATAATTGTGATGTTTTGTTTTTCACTTTTATAATTCTTAAAGACATGTTCGTTTATAATCATTGAGTACATGATGACTTTACTTTTAAAATATAAGTTCCAAAAACTGACGTGTTTTCTTTTATATTTCTACATTGTTCGGTTGCTATAATAAGTTTAGGTGCAATGATTATCTAATATCCTTTGGGTAGTTTTTGAGTTTGGATATTTTCTAAGATGAGTGCATTTGTTGGTAAGTTGAATAGTTTGAATATTTCAATAACTGTACTTCATATGATGCATTATAATTAATTTTCAAAAAGTTTAGGTGGTCACACAGGTATTCGTGTTTTGACATTATCTTGCATTGGTTTTTTTGTATTTGTACATTTGTGCTCGTTAAGGATATGCTATTCGGTTTTTGGAAATATTACATTGTAGGATTTATTAGTTTGAATTGACAAGGGATATAATTGGTAATATTGATAGGTTTCTCTTTCGGTTAAGGATATCTCTAATAGGAATGCAATTTGATTTCCTTTAGAATAACTTTTAATCCTAAAAATATTTTCAAAGTTTAAAATGTTTTCCTTGATTCGTTTGAAAGGCAGTTTGACATCTATTAAGAGTGTTTGAATAAGGGATATTTCTTTAAGCAGGTAATTAGGTATTATTATTGCGTTATATACAGTATTCAGTTTTGCAAATGTTATAGCAATATCAAGTTTGTCTAAAATCGTGTGAATCATTTGAAACATTGATGTTATTTGATGAATTATTATTTGAATTAAAAAAAATTGGTAATTGTTTGCATTTGTTAGAGCAGTATTTTTAATAGTTTCTACGATTTGTAAAATTCGTGGTTTTAATATTAATTAATTATGTTATAGATTTCTAGCTATTTATTTAAATTCGTTGATTGGTGAATTTAATATTGTGACTTGGTTTCTTAATACATTGTTTATTTTATTTTGGTTACTACGTAGATTCTCAATACCTGTATCACATCTTTTTGCGTCGTCTTAATTTGAATTTACCGTAAGGCACTTCATTATTGATTCTAATTCGTGGATTAAAATGCGTTTATTTCTCGTGTTATTCTTATTGTTAGTAAGAGGGTTAATCTGTTTTAGTTGTGCTAATATCCCACGTTCTAAATTATTTGCTTTGTTGTACAAATTATTGTCTATTATACAAATGATTTTCGCTAAATTATTTATGAAGATGTTGTTCTAGGTATATATTTTTTAAATCAAGAATTGGGATAAATATCCACTAATTGAAAATTATCTGTGTTTCTTAACTTGTAAAGTAGTAAGGTAGGTTCGTTTTTTTTATGAAATGTGGTGCTGTCATTATTGTGTCATAGCAGGATCATAAAACTCCGAAATGATAAGTTTTTTGAGTTCCTTCAGGTGAATGATTTCTACATTGTTGGTTTTATTATTTTTAATCTTTGCTTTGTTATTCTCTAATAATTTCGTTATAGTGTAGGAACCAGTGAATTTGTTTTTGCTTTTTAATCTAGCATTTAGCTCTTTATAAACCTTTTGGTTAGTTGTAATTTGAATTGAGTATTTTCTGCTTTATTATGTTTCTCTACCACTTTTCGTTTATTAGTTACTTGGTCGTTTTTTATTGCTTCAAATAACAAATTTTACATGAATTTCATTTAAAACAGGGCAACCTTTACTTAGCAAAATAAGATGTTACTTAATTACAGAGGTTACTTTATTGATTATTCTTCTGCGATTTAGTTTAAGCTTTGACTGACTTTGCTGTGCAACTTTCTCTTACCTTGCTTGACCATTTAGATCAATATTTTTAAATCTAGGCTTATGACATTTCTTTACAACGGTATATCCCTTTTTTCTTTAATAGCTATCCGAAATCAGTACATCTATCTTTTGGACATCGTAAGAAAAGCAAGTGTACCGACTAAATTTATTTTAATTCAACACAAGTACCAATTTAAAAGAATGCAATTAATATTTACTTCTCTATACCGTAATAAAATTAAATTGAATGTAATTTAAAAATATTTGAAAGAAAGACATTAAATTAATTAAAAGTAAATTTTAATAAGGAATGCAAACGTTATTAATTTCTGTATTATTGTTACAGGGATATTGCACTTTCTGTCATTGATGAAGAGAAGAAAAAGGTAAAGACTCAACATCATCTAAAGCGTATAGATCCGTTCTATTTTGTACGTGATGCGATGGAAAATCAAGAACGTATTTTGGTAAAATGCGTAGGTGGAAGAAACTACCTAGGAAAAGTCGAATCTTACGATTGTAATCTTAATTTCGTTTTAAATGACGTAACCGAATCATGGGTAGCTAGAGGATGTCCTTTTGAAGGATGTGTTAGACATTTGGTCCATAAACATTCCTTTTTTTCTAGAAAAATTATAAGTGGTGATAAGGTGATTACGGCTTGTAGTAAACCACTTACATTTTACGTACCTGGAAAATCAACGTTGGAGTGATGTAATCAACGTTGTTATAAATTTATGTAAAGATTTGTATTTACAGATGTATAACACCTAAATAAATTTTATAACGTAAAAATTCTTTTGTGTCCTAAAGTAGGGAACTTTTAATTCCTAGTGACTGTATTATTTACAATGGTAATATAGTTTAGATTTCTATTTATGAATATTTTAGAACAAAATTTAAATTTCTACTTTGACATATTTATGTATTACAACGTTATACGCCATAAACTCTAACAATTGGTTCTATAAACTACTTATATAATATTAATAATAATTGTCTTTATTGCTTATATTGGTACAAGTATGAATTAAATAAGTAAATAATTGATTAGTCGTGTCCTCTTGAGAAAAATTAACCAAAAGCTACTCTATTTAACAAGGAGATGTTGACGAAAATAGTTGTAGAGAAGGAAGAAAAGAAGATGTAAGCAACTGATAGCATTTTAATAAAGTATTGGTTTGTTTCAGATAGATATTTTTAATTAGGGACATTAAGATAATTTATGATAATTGCAACAGATAGTTCTTTAGAAAAATTTTAAATTTATGATCTTCTAAGGGTTTAAGATAAATTGGCAATGTATTATAAAGAGTTGCTTTGAAATGATTGTAGCAATTTTAATCATGTGTTATTTAACCCTCATACAATCACAAAAGAAGAATAACAAAAATTAAACAACTTTAATATGGGCACAATCGAATTTAAAAAATGCTTGTAAAACCTTTTGAGAACTGCTGATTTGCAATATTTATAGTCTGAAGTTTCACACCAATTTGTGAAGAAACATTTACTCCTGTCGTACTCATTTTATAGGTCATTGCAACGTGTATTAATAAACATTCAACGTAATTGAAATTGATAAGAAAAGTTCCATTCTTATTTAGTAAATTAGATATAGTTGTGAACTTTCTCAAACATCATGTTTATTATCCAGTTTTTCAATGTCTTTTTGTGGAAGTAAAATTTATTAAAAAAACGTAGTTATTAAGAGAAAATACGGCTTATTTCATACAATTAATTTACCTGTCCTTTTCATAATTTTTTCACTAAGAACTTTAGTGGTAAAATAAAAACATATAATATCCCTTTGGAATATATTTTTGTACCTTCTATAAAGTTTGAGAAAAATTAAAATAAATTAACAAGTTTTTCAACTTTACGTACATAATTTGAAATTATTTATTATTTAGTTTCAGAAATATTAAGAAGAAAAAAAGGCGAATTTTGTTTTGACCGTTAAACAACATTTTAGATTTAAAAAGGACATAACTGTGTGTTTTATGGTAGTCGCAATTTGTAATTTTTTTACAGAACCATCTTGAAACAATTGTACCAAATTTACATTTTATCACTATTAATTATTTGTTTGTAAATTATATTTTCTCTGATGATTTTAATGTAACTCCCGAATGTAATTTTTTAAAAGCGCTTGCAAATAAGAATTAGGTCATTTATTTGTGGCAGTAAGTCAAGCACCCATTTATTAGTAAGTAAATAGACTCTAATTCGATATGTTGCTTTAATTTGTTGACAGGAAACACATTCGTATTATTTCTTGAAAGTCTCTAGCGGATTAATTGTGACAAATGTTGGCAGTTCATAAAATGTTTTCGTGTGTAAAATTTTTAATAAAAACCTCAATGAAATTTAATAATCTCAAAAATGCGTCTCTTCTAACATGTAGAGTTGCCATTTTAGTTTCAACAACTATTTCAAAAGCTATAGCATTATATGTAAAACCTCTCGATAGGTTTATGAAATGTTATGGCATCACAAACAATTTCTTAGGACGAGCTTTCACAGAGTGTATCAGATATCTGGTTATCAATTTAGAAGAAACGGAAGGAATGCGAGTATTAGTGAGCATTGGAGTTGCGTATACAACTAGTTGATGTTTCCATCGTTTATGAATCTTTAACAACTTCAACTCGTTAATTTTATAGGTAATATGATTGTGAACTTAAGATTAAAAATAAATTGGCAGCACCAGTTTTGTACGCTTTATATTCGATTTTGATCGAGCACTTTGAAACAGGGACCATAAAATAAAATAACAGCAATTAAGGCGCGATAATGTCAGAGTTTCTACGAGCATCTTCCTGTGTTCCATGCTGATTATTTCACGATAGGCATATAGGATCTTCAATGAAGAGTAAATCTTTTGAAGAAGTCTAGATAAGCGTAATATGAATTGTAGCTGTGCGTCTAATAAAATACCTAGATTTTTGGCGCAATCAACTGTATTTAACGATTCATTATCAATTTTTATATTGAAATCTGTATTTAATGATGTTATAGATATTCAGGTGCCAAATAGTACTGCTTAGTTTTATTTAAACTGTAAGTTATACTGTAGAGAAAGTTTATTTATAAGGTTGAGATCATTGTTAACATTTGCAACGGCTTGATCTTTTTCTGCAAAATAGAAAGATTTATATAATTGCGTATCATCAGCACGTGCCTACACTTTACAAAATTCTAGCGAGTTTAAAATATCACATGTATAAATAATACATAGAAATGGGTCTCTGTTATCTATATGAGTATACATTTGTTCGTATAAGGTTTTTCCAAAGACTTTAGAAATGCAATGTTAATTATTCAAGATCCGAATAGGTAGTTGGGTTAGAAATTTGTGCTATCGGTATACCGATAACATTCTTCCATCCCGTGGGGAAATAGCTAGGTTCTATGGAGCAGTGATTAGATGAGTAATATACTTATTAATGCATGAACTACAATATTTTAACATAGTAAGTCTGATATTGTCTAAACCTTTGGTATTCAATTTGAGACCAAACAGAGTTTAATGTACTATTTCAATTGTTGTTAATGAGAGCTGAAAATGTATCTTGTTCGAATAAGATTATTTTTACGAGGGCGGTCTGACAAATGGCCGGTTAGAACATGAAAACACAACTTTTTCTTCAAAATTTCATTTTATTTCTCGATATAGTCTCCATTCAGTTCAATTCACTTAGTCCAGCGTTTTTCCAATTCCATTAGGCTAAGTCCTCGAAAATATGCATCCGTTTCCCATTCAACTTCCTCATTTGATTGGAATCTCCTTTCACCAAGCCATCTTTTCGGGTTTGGGAACAGGAAGTAGTCACAGGGAGCTAAATCAGGAGAATATGGTGGATTCGGAAGCAATTCGTAACGTAGTTCATCCAATTTTTGTTGATTTTTCAATGATATATGATCTGCTGCGTTGTCACGATGAAAGAGTATTTTCTTTTTCGCCAAATGTGGTCGTGTTTTTTTACTTCAACGTGAAATCGGTTCAGTAATTCCATATAATAATCTACTGTGATTGTTTTTTGCGTTTTAAGACAATTGATAAGTATTACACCTTGTGCATCCCAAAAAACAGTTGCCAAAACCTTTCCAGCGGATGCAACCACCTTTACTTTCTTCGGTGCACTTGAATCAACTTCAACCCATTGTTTTGATTGTTGTTTTATTTTAGGTGTGTAGTGATGGATCCATGTTACATCTACAGTTATGAATCTACGCAAAAATACATCTGCATTAGTTGAAACATCGTCAAACATTGCTTTGAAGTGACCACACGATTGCGTTTTTATTCGATTGTTAACAAATGCAGCACCCGTCTTGCTGACCGGTTTTTCATACGTGAATGTTCATGCGAAATGTTACTCACGCGTTCTTTTGAAATGGTTACGATGTCAGCTATCTCAGGCACTTTCACTTGTAGATTTTCCAAAACGATATTATGGATTTTATCGATCATTTCTTTGGTGGGCACTTCTATTAGTCGACCTGAACGATGTTCACCAATTGTGTTTGTATGACATGTTTAAATTCTGCAAACCAATAAATTACAGTTGAATTCGCTGAAGCAAATGTGTCATAATATTTATCAAGCTTTTGCTTTGTTTCTTTCGCGGTTTTTCTACACAAAAAAAGTATGCTTAATCAATGCACGAAATTCGTTTTTATCCATTATTTTAACACAATCGCAAATTATTCGCTTTTTATGGCTGTCAAACATAAAGTAAATGACATATAGCTCTAAAAATCTACATGCAGCCTACTAACAGATTATATTTGACAGAAATGATATATATATATATTCAGTGATCAGTGGCGCCATCTCTTAGAAACCGGATAATTATCAGACTGCCTTCGTATAATATCGACTATGCAACTAATTAAAGAAACTAAGATAAATCCAAATATCATTTGGATCAGCTAAGTTAGTGGGAATGTACTGTTTTGGGAAACGAATGTTGTGATCACACATGGCTTTCCATGTTTTGCGTGAAATGTTCTAAACTGTTATTGTGCTCAGGTATGGTCAATTTCACACGTTGAATTAAAGATAGAGTATAATTTTCCATTTTCTTGTATCGATTCCAGTCTATGCTACATATACACTTACGAAGGGCATTATCGCGTTTTCCCTTAATAGGTTGTAAGGTATCAGTAAGCCAAGGACATTTTGATGTAGTAACCTTCGTTTTCTTAATGGGAACAAGCACTCAAGACTAAAGTCCCAAAATTAATAAGTTTCTTCTCGATATTATTTTTTTTGAATGAGTTGGTGCCAGGTAAGTGATTTTAAATATGTTGAGATATAACTGCGATTTAAATTTCGAAAATACCTATACTTTACTATTTTTGGTCTACTTTCATGAGTCTGAATAAGTAATTCACAAAAACAAATAAGGATTTTGAATATTTCTTAGTTAGAATAAAAATAAATTTAACTAATATCTTATCGCAACATTCTATAGACGACCAGGTGGTAATATAAATAATTTAGTAGGAAAGCTGGGCGATATATTAGTATACATAGAAAGTTGTATTTTGAATTGCTTAATCGAGAAAAAAACAAACTTATAAGAAGTCAGTGGTGTATAATGTTTTTTCCCATAAACATGAATTTGGCTACCCCCCGAGACGCCACTGGAATAATTAATTTTAATTATTTTACACTCAAAGAAGCTCCTTATTACTACAAACAAACCTACAAAATTTCATCAAGATCGACGGAGGGATTTTTAAGATATTAAACAAAAACCTATTTCT
>JAHWXV010077720.1:0-20047 GCA_024586415.1 Phrixothrix hirtus
GTTAAAATTGCACGATTAAGTATAGAATTAGATAACAAATGCATGTCCCATAGATCTAAGTTTGTAAATAGAATTTGTACAGAATATGAATTTCGATGCTACTAAAATAAATGTTTTAAAACATCACTTGAATATAATTGAATCAATAATTGTACATATGTAAATAAATCGATGACAAACGATATCGTAAGCATAATGCACAAAATAAATTAGAACGAGAGAACTTTAATTACTCCAGTAGTTAAACAGAGTACTTACGAAAATAGCTAATATACACCCAGATCCTAAGTAATAGGTAAAATTATATCTACACCCCCGAAATAAATTAAATCCATTGGTCAAACCCTACGACCTAAAATTCTAAAGCTGAGCGAAAACCATTTAAGGGCCGATCGCAGTCGATTAACTATTTCTAGTGAAATAGTTAATCGAGGTAAATATTTATTGTTACGAACAAATAAAGGCCGTGACAAAATAACTACTTAAAAGAAAACTCATAATAATAATAGGTTTGACTGTCTAACAATAAGTTCATTAAAAGGTAGTTTTATTAAAGTTGAAAGATACACGCTATATTTTTGTCTTTTTAAATACAGGTCTATTACATATAATATTAAAACCTTGTAGCCAGTTTTGAAAAAGTCTTAAGGTATTACATCTGCAACAATTTCTTAAAGCTAGATGCCTCATCATTTAGCTAATTAAAAACTTTTTAGCTTTAAACACCTTCATACAACACAAATATCTTAAATAAGCAATTTATTTTTCATTGGAAGGTTTCTATAAAGCTATTTCTAATGAATGGCCAATAGGCTTTGTTACTTAGCTGTTACAATATGGTTAAAACTTATTAACTAAGCCTAATAACTTTTTAATGACACGTTTTATTTTCTGTCATAATTAAACTTTTATAAAACCAATAAAAGTGCTAAAAATCCAAATGGAATTTAAAATGTTACTTAGGCACCCACCTTCACAATAATAAACCACACGTGACATCGTAGGGGCTTTTCAGCAATGTTTGCGAATTTATCGCCTTGGACTACAAAATAAACCATTTCTTCCGTCACTCGAGACCTTTTCATATTGGCAGAAGTATCTTAATCTCCCAACTCGACGACATTGCGATGCCTCTCGTTATAGCTCCCGACACTTTAGGTTAGGAAATGTCCATTACGGCTGAATAACCAAAACACCTTCAAACGATTAAGTTTCTAATAGTATTCAATCTAGATGTAGTGTTTTAAGCGTCTAATTATAATATTTCCTACTAACTTATATGATTCTATTGATGACGAAAGCTTATTCTTCGGAACATCCTAGACGCACAATCCCTACGCTGTTTACAGCCAACAAGTTTTCTGATTATTTCTAATATAAAAGACCGCTCTTTAAGAGAGAAGCGATGAAATGTTCATACCTTTGGTGCCTTTATTAGGCTTTGAGCATAGTATTGTACGAGGTACGTCCACAAACTAAGTTTATCCGGACAAAGAAAGCTAGTATATATTCAGTAAAAAATGTATTATGCAAAACTCTTTAAGCCATAAACTATTTTTCTACATAACTGTCACCATTGCGTCATAACGCGGTACAAGATTTTACACTTCCTCTTCATAAAAAGGTGCCGCCAATAGCAACATGTTCTTTAATCTCGTCATTATTGTTGAGCCTCATGCCATGAAGGTTCGATTTCAGGTGGAAAAAAGATGGAAGTCACTAGGAGCAAGGTACGAGCTATACCCAAGTGTGGTGGTTGAATTTTTCTCAACCAATATTCTCTAAGAGTTGTTGTGCCGCATTTGTAGTGTAAGGGCGGCTATTGTCGTTAATAAAAACAGTGCTTCCGGTGAGAATTCCTCGGGGCTCAGTGTATATTGCACGACGCAGTTTTCTAAGCGTATCGCAGTAAAAATTTGTATCGATTTTTCCCCTTGCCGTAAAAAATCCATCATTACAACACTGTATCTGTCCAAAAACACTGTGTTTTTGGGTTACTTTGTAACATTTTTGGGCACCCAATAAACACAAAGATTCCGAAAGAATTGATCTTGAAATTTTGGGAAATTCCATAAAGATAGCAGTAATTGTAAACACGCGGGTTTCTTTAACCTTTCCTTCAACTGCACGAACCAATTTATCACTAACTCAAGATGTATGACACATGCATTCGTTATCGTGCACATTATCAAGTCCTTCTTTGAACTGTCTGACCCATCCCACTCATCACATTTTCTTTCTTGTTGATGAACGTGCATGGGCTTAATGCTCTTCATATTCAGCAAACAAATTACAGACCTAATCTCACAAGTGGCGGATTTTTAATTAACTTCGCCATTTTAAACAAGCACCACGCCAAATATGCCGACAACTTCTTCTCAATGCGCACGACTGCATTTGTGGCGGCGGCGGCGGCAGGAAATACAAATGAAACTTTGTGAACGTACCTCCTATAACAAAACATGCACCAAAACATTTTAAATAGACTGAGCTTATATTGATACATTCTTCGGAAGTTTTATCCTATAAAAACCGTTGCGGGTCTAATTTCATTTGCGGTTTAAATTAATAAAAGTGTTTCTTGTCGAATATGCTGTTTACATTACAATTTTCGCTTTGAACTCAACTCGTATATTTTTTTTATTAAACTATTTATCATAAAAAATAAATAGATATGTTTATATTTTATAATATTAATTTACAGTACTATACATAGATTAAATAAGTACGCGCGTTTGATATAATTTTAAATTCTTTCTTAAAAAGCTCTATCTTTATTTTATGCCTTTTTAAAACAAATATTTATACACAAATTAGTTCAATTACTTTCCCTAGATTACATATGTGGTATAAGCATGCATGTACTGTCGATATTATTCCTTATCCACTGTAAATGACTTCCGGTACGGGTATATCCAGATGGTGTACCAAGTTCACATCCTTTTGATGACACAAAGCTTACAATTCCAACATGAACAGTTTGACCATATAGCGTTTGTGCCACTAAAGCTCCTCCACTGTCGCCCTTAAAAGTTTAATATTAATAAAACCTAATTTAAATTGTTCTTCACTAATCTACTTACCCTGCACGTACTTGTGCTGTATAATCCTGTACAACAAAGTGTTTCACTTTTTATTATACTTGGTGCATAATTTAATTTACACTGGTCGTTAGTAATGGTTTGTAACATTGTGTAACGTAAACGATGACTAAGACCTGAATCTAGAACATACAAATTAGCTTGTCTATGATTCTAATACTTCTTATACTAAAGCTTATAAAAGTTAATCTCAGACTTGGAATGATCTTTTTGAAAACTTACTAATGAATACTTACAGTCACTGGTCCTTCCCCATCCACTGACATAAACGGGTACATTACCGTAGATGTGACCATTAAATAATGCAATAGGTTGAATATTATCTGCAATAAAAATCTATTGTATAAATCTGAATAAACTAATAATAGACCCTTTACACTTATATATAACTCTATGACTTAATTTAATCAAGCCTACATCATATCTCAAATCGGAAGATCTAAAATTCCTATGGTATACAGCACGTATTGATTTTAAATTAATTCTTCCAGGTTCTATAGGTTGTGAAATATTTACTGTCCCTAAAGATATGGTAAAATTTGTTCCTCTGTAAGTTATTAATAATTAGCAACTACTGTATCTTTTTAACGTACTAATTACCCTTTAAGACAGTGCGCTGCTGTTAGAACCCAACCATCGCAAATTAATGCGCCACCACAGTATGCGTAACCTCTTGGCGTCTCATATCGAATCAGAACTTGCCATGGAAATTCTCCAGGTGAAACAATACCTCCGTGTATAATACGAGAATCTATATCAATCAAGATTTAAAATAATATTTTGCGATGTGTATTACATTATTTAAATGTAAAAATTAAATCTAGTAATATAATAAATGGACATATAGTCTTAAAGTGACATTTAGAAAGTCATTACCTGGTAAATCCTTTCTTAGAGCAAAGGATGACTGTAATTAAATCAGCATTAATATAAACACAAATACATCGTTATTTTGTACCTGTTCAATGGAATTTGCATTGATTACTATTGCAATAAGAAGCACAACTATAATGAATTTCATTTCTGCGGAATATCTGAATATATGGAAGAATATTTCCTTATATACCGGTAGATAAAAATCACTTAGTTTAAAAACAATAAACAAAAATCTTGTACTGATAATTTCAAAATTATATTTTATCAAATAGGTACTAGCTATGGATTTTATTCTAACATCTGATACAATACGAACTCAAATCTTTATCTGATAATAAAAATTATGCCTGAACAATCCGCTCTTAAAATGATGTTGAAAGTTGTTTTGTCCGAATTTGCACACTAGTTTGAAAATAATTTTATAACATAGATATTTTTAAAACTGCTGACAAAATGGGTGGAAGGTTAATGTAGCAGGCTTACTGCAAAATAATTATTTAAACATATTTACTATATTATAAAATTGTGCATTGGCGTAAAAAGCATGTTAACGTAACGTATGCTTTAAATAGGAAATGCGTTCAGAATTCGTATTACTTGCTAATGGAATGTGACCTAAACTTATCCTTTAAATTCAGCAAATCAACAAAAAGAATTTAGTATTATTAAATATATAACTAGAGACAATAATTACCCCCCTAAATTAGTTTTCCAAATTTACAATAAACATAAATTTAAATTTAACTTTAAATTGGTTACAACATTAAAACCAATTATAAAAAATGTTTCTTATATAATTTTAATGCCTGTCATTAATTTTTTATGTTACAACATTGCTACATGTTATAAAAAGTAATTGTTAAAGTTGTTTTCAGAAGGGCATTACATTATAATAAATTTTTATTGCACGTAAAAGACCGGTACCAGATTTACAGAAGAATTATATTTATGAACTAAATTGTAACACTTGTTTGCTAATTAATATCGAAACTGCCTATGTGGGCCGGACTAAACTTCACTTTTCAACTCATATTTATTGATGAATTGATGCTGGTATTTCAAATTTGGCTAAACATATTTTACTATCGAACTACATTTTTGACCCTTCTTTAAATATTAAAATTTTGCATAGTAATTTAGACGATTTTTCTCTTTTAAAAACTTACGAAAGCTTTTTTATTAACTCTTATAAATTTCATACTGATAAAAATCTTGTAAATGAAATAATTCCTCCTACTAACGATTTTTTAAAATTTATTATTGATAATTTTTCGTCATAAAACAATTTTAACTCCTACAAGTTTAGACATCTTAATTTATTTCTAGATTGTTGTTTATAGTTATGATTGTTTAAAAAAAAACAAAAACAAAAATAAATTTATATTTTTTAAAAATAATTGACATTCAAATTTTGAATTTCACATTAACAGGTATGTGGTTTGTTTTGTTTGATTTAATTTATAAGTTTGTTTTCTTTATATTTTAGTTAATTATCTTTGAAAATGATCTTTTATGGATAAAATTGAAACGCAGAATTTAAATAAATCGTTTCTAATAATAATTGGGTTGGCTTAAAGATTATAATTTATAAAAAATTTAAATTTACCCAATTTTGAAGATGGATGAATTACACATTTTTGATATAAAGTAACAAATGAAAATAATAATAGTAATAATATTTCAGACAGACCTGATTCGCTAGACGTGAAAAATGTAGCAGACGCTATCTCGAAACTAGGTGAACAGGGCTGCCCTATGAGTAAAGCTTAAGACGCGAAGCATGGTTGCGGACCTATTCTTGGCGATGGTAGATAACACGCTCACGATAGGACTGCTAGGTCTTGTATTTAGCGTCATCGGTGATTTCTAGGACATCTGTATAGGAACGAAGAAGTAACAAAAAAAGGAACTACGTGACTAGCACGCGTTCTACGTCTGTCTATTATTGCTAGATAAAGAAATACGAATTACTATTAACAGATTGTCAAGAGAAAAATAATAACCTTTGCCCTTTAAAAAGGCGGGAGCAGAGATGAGATAGTCATTTTTGCAATGTTCTTGCACCACATTGAACTAAAGGATGTTGAAAATACGGCCGCAAATAGGGCCAACAAACAACATTCGCAAATAAAACGAGTTTTACAAGGTACAAGGACGACTTCTAAAATCTAATAGAAATCGCGATTATTTCTAAGACGTTTAGCATCCCAGAAGCGTAACAAGGTTTTTGTAAATTAATATTAATAAAAGGCGGAACCTAAGTAATTTAATTCTCACATTTCTGCAATTTAGTTATAAGGTAAATAAAATAAAAAAAGAACATAGCAAACAACTAATTCGTTAACAATAAATTTTGCTTATATTCATTCGAAAATTTTATATCAGGAATTAATCTATTATGAGTCACTGGCATAACACGGTTCTAATTCGGGAAACTCGGGAGCACAAGGGAAAAGCATAAAGCACGGCCTGTTTTCGATCTCTTACTTCATTGTATTTATAACGACCAACATGGTTAAGAGATGCTCCTCGAATGTTTGTAAGAATTAATTTAAATAATTTCATAAAACATTAAATATAAACATCTAATTCTTTACAAAATATTTTAAATTAATTTTCTAGAATTTATCAACCATGTTTTTTGTGTAAAACTTATTTGTGTTACTTCAATTAAGTGATGCCAAACTAACATTATTTGAATTTAAGTTTGATTATTTCCTAACTTAAGCTCCGAAGACCATCTAAACATATAAAATCACAAACACGCATTATAATATTTGAAAAACTTGCAATAGACTTAAAAACGTTTAAATACGTTCAATTGATACTAACAACATTGTATCTGATAAAAATAAATTCTATAACAAGAGATGCTCCTAAAAATGCTGGTTTTATCGTCTCGAAGTAATTAAGTATATTTATCAATTAAATCAAAGTTTAAAGCAACTTGAAATAATAAAATAATGGTTAATTTTCAGCAGTCAGTCTATAACTAATTTAATCAAAATGCAGCATGGTACAATTAAGAATAACATATTTTATAAGCATTTGAACTCCTACAAACTGCTTGAGGATTCATATATTGCAATTTTATTCGTAAAATGTACAACCTTTCTCTTATTTCTTTAACCCTTATAATTCTTGACCCAACTATTACTGTGGGTTTTTTATGTTACAGCATGATATTGACAGCTAAGAAATTTTATGAATAAATGTGACATTCAAGAAGTTTCGCATAATTAGGATAAGCTAGTAAGATAAAGGGCAATTCGTAAGATTATTTTCTTTTGTAATTTGCAATCTATAACACACAATTATAAATCTTCACAATTGAAATTCACCTATTTATACAAGGAAATTGCACTAAATTTGTTATTATTCAAAATTGTTTTCTTTTTTTAGAATAAATACAACATCAAGCAAAACAACATGAAGTACGTGAGTTTAAATGCTGTGGTATTGCATAATATTACTATTTAATATCTTGAATTTGCCATCATTGGAAATTCTGGCGCAAATAATATATAAGATTGTACGATACGTATTCTCTTATAACGAACCCACTAAACTAATAAAGAGTCTCTAGCTAATAAATGGGAGACCTTATTAGAAGGTTTGCTATTCTTTTAAGACAACTAACTCAACTACGTTACGAACCCGAAAACACTTTTTTTAAACTAAAATATACGACGAATATTTTTTACTTAAGGTCCGATTGGCTCCAGCTATGTAAATTTCGCGTGCGTGCTGAAACGCACATGTCCGCGCGCTCTCCTCGTGTCTTGTGCAAAAGCAGACTCAATTTATAGTCGTAGTATAACTTTGTGTTTTTAATACCATGGGGTTGAAGCATTTAAGGCAATTGAACGGCCCGCCGACTGAAATACGGTCTATGATTAGATTTTTGGCAGCAAGGAATGTATCAGCGGCAGATCTGCACTGTCATAAATGTGAAGTGTACAGCCTCAATGCAATTAGTGACAATAAAGTGCGTAAATGGGTAAATCGTTCAAGGACGAGCTGGACAAAGCGCCAGCTGAACTGTAATTGTACGGAACTTCTGTAATTACAGACGAGTTAGTACTCGCAGTTAACGTAGAAATTCATGAAGACCAATAGTTAACAATTTCAATAAATTTCAAGGTCAATGTTGTACAATTCTTTTATGAAAATTTGCAGTTAAGAGATTGTGTTCGCTATGGATTCCTACGCTGCTTTCTCCCAGCGCCGGTGTTTTAACGTTTCTGATCCGATACAATGAGGAAGTAAATAAACCTTTGGACCACACTGTCACAGGGCAGGAGACATGAGCGTCTCACACAACTCCAGAAACATAACAGCAATCAATGGAATAGGGATTCTCTACTCAAAGTGAAAATCAAACAAGCAATTTCGATACGCAAAATTATGACAACTATATTTTAGAATAGGTATGATACTTTGTTAATCGAGTTTATGTCACAAGCGACAATAATAAATTTAGTTGCGTACTGCGCGACCTTGATTAAGCTTCCGCGCGGCGTTCAGAATAAGCGATGGGGCCTAATGTCAATTGGAGCTTTGTTGCTGCATGACCTCATTCTGCTGATCAAACTGAAGACTTAATAAGATCTTTTAGATGGGAACAATTCGACCATCCTCGATACAGCCCGTACCTTTCATCGTACCTGAAGAAATGAAAGCAACAGTTACAGATTGGTTGATTTTACCAGCGGCTGTTTTCTATGAAAGGACATAAACAAATTAGTAGAAAGCTATGATAAATGTTTAAACTAAGAAGAAAACCATGTAGAAAAATCTCGTGTGGCAACACACGACTTCCTCTTACGTATATGTGTAAATGGTGTCCGCAAATGATTAAACTATTATTTACGTTTATTTTGGAAATGATAATTGTAACGGTCACTCATCCAAGTTACTGGACACGCGGAAGGCTGCTTAACCTTGGAAATTTTCTCTGATAACTTTCTTCAGCAAATTTTTTCAACGAAACAGTTAAGTTCATATAAAAGGGCGTTAATTATGTAATAACCGTAGAAAGTTTTAAGAAACTGTTATAGCTACTTTCGAGAAAATCGCAAAAAACTTAAAAATTGCAAGGATAAAGTGGCATTTCCAGTCATTAGATTTTAACTAAATTCCTCACTTCTCATTTACGGAAGATAAAAAACTTGAATATAAAATTTTATTTTTATATGATGTTTAGTTTTAGAGTTATGTTGTTCACAATTAATACTTTAAGTACTTCTGGCTACTCGATTTTCAAAAATTTATTAAAGAAACTGCGTAGTTCATTAAAACGGAATTAAGTAACTAAGAAAAGTACTAAGTTTTAAAAAATAATTGTATGCGATTTCATGCAAATTGCGAAAAATAAAAATTCGGAAAATATTTAAAAATGACAGAAATAAAGTGGAACTTCCGGTTATTAGATTTTAACCAAATTCTTGATTTGGTATATAAAGGTAGTTATCGCTTCATATGTAAATTTTTATTTAGGTAGGGCTTTTAGTTTCATAGTTATTTTATTTAGGGTTAACGGTGAAGGTACTTCTGGTTACTCGATTTACAGAAAAGTTTCTGAGAAATAGCCTAAATTATAAAAAGGCGCTTAAATCGGTAAGAAATGCAATAAGTTTTAAAAAAATCGTTGGAATCGATTTCGGGAAAATCGGGAAAAACGAAAAATAACAGAAGTTGTACTTACGGTTATTCGATTTTAACCAAATTCTTGATTTAGCATGCAAAGTTAAAATCGCAAATATAAATTTTGATTTATCTAAGACTTTTAGTTTGAGTTATTTTATTCACAGTTAAGGATAAATGTACTTCCGGTTATTTATTTTGTGGAAACTTTTCTGAGAAACCGTCTTAGTTATATGAAAGGACATTAAATGTCTCAGAAATACAATAAATTTAAAAAGAATCGTTATAGCCGATTTCGAGAAAATCGCGAAAAACAAAAAATGACAAGAGTGAAGTGACACTTCCGGTTATCTGATTTTAGTGAAATTGTTTTGATCGAGTGTATCGGTGGATATAAACTTGAATATAAAATTTTGTTTACATACGACATTTGATTTTTGAGATATGTTTTTATTGATAAACGACATTACTTAAAAATATATCCCTCATACATTTCTAATCAATACTTTTTAATGATTTCATTATTCTATGCACCTTTAAATTCATTTAATAATATTTAATTCTATTTGCTTTGTCGTGGAACTTTTGAACAGAATCATCGCTAATTCTGAAAAATAAAGAAAATAATATAAATTCTCTCTCTCATAATACAAATAATTTACTTATTAATATTTTTTGGCGGCTTTTACAGTAAATACATATATTTAGCTACCTAACGCTGATATTTTTTTGAATTGACAAAGGAAATCATAATTCCAATATGTATTATATATTTATGATCAGTTGTTTTTATAGACATTTATGTATTAATACAGTATGTAATATCAGAACATTAACTCATACTATTTCAATACTTAATTTGAAGAAGTGATGATGATGTTATTAACTTATAAACAAAAAAATTAACTTAGGGAACGTTCACTCGTAAGATAAATAACAATAACAATTACTAAATTTTTAAATTGCTTGCTATTTTAAACATAAAGTATTTATTAGGGTACCGAAATTTATAAATAAACTAAAATATTTTCGAAAAATGTTGTTTACTGCGTTGCTTAATGGTTTGTTATTAATTTAACTGGATAGCGTGCATTAACTTTAAAGAAAGCAGCAAATGTAATATTTTAAGCTGTTTCTAAAATTTTGAATTTTAAAGGTGTTTCCACCTAGCAATTTGTTAAAAGGGTCGAGTACCTTTTTAAGGATTACATAGGATTACCTTATAACTGTACCTTGCGTACTTGTATTTATTTCAGCATGAGCCAAAACCAAATTAAAGTTTGAACAAACATTCATTATTTCATTAAAAATGAAATTTTAAATCAAATAATTAACCTCATTTTTAATAGAAGGTCAGTTAACTTTTTTACGCGATTATCGGCGTCATATTATCAACTTAGAGAAAAATATAAAATTTAAAATTTAAAAAGTCTTGTTAAAATTATTTAAATGGGAACAAATAAAAATTTTATTTCTTCACTGTTTTAATAATGTTTGTAAATTTTCTCTTACTTGACGTCCAATTTTCTTAGTAAATATGACGTTTATCCAGCTCGCAAATTCCGATTATTGCGTGCGTTTCTTGGTGAATTTGGTGAATCGAGTTATCTAAATTTTCTTTGATCTGGGATCGTGTATTTTTACTGCCTTGTGGTGATTTTGGAAATGACATCTTCGCTGGACTTGTATCAGTAATTAAGGTATCAAGAACTATTTACCAACTAATCGATTTCTTTATTTTGGCACTGGACTTTCAACACTTGTTTAATCTAACTACGTAGAATTAAAGCCGAAAACCAAAGACTTCCATTTCTGGTGGTGCAGGATCTTCTATAACTTTTCGTTTCCATGACTACGAAATTTGTGCAAAGACCTTTTAACCAATTCTGTCTAAGTGTTTTAAAATTTTGTCTGTTTCTGTCGATTACAAAATATGTTAAACTTCCCATAGCTGCTAGCAATATTTGTAAGTTTTTAGTGGGGTTGTTAACTGTTATTGGTGCCCGTCTGGATTTGTTTAGAATCACCTTTCTAACTTGTGACGCCACGCACTAATAGAATCTTTAACACTTAATTTTATTTAAAAAGCAAATATTTAAGAAAATATTTTAACCTTTAGTATTTCACTAAACTATAATATTTTCTTATGTTGGTTACACGTTAATTAAATTAATTAATTAATGTGTAATGATCAACGTTCCAAAATGGTGTTACTGATAGTATGTTACTATTTTATATTGACGGTATACTATAAAATGATGTACTATATGCAATTTTTAATATATAATTAGTAATAAAGTATATTTATAATATTTCAACAAACTGGAAAAGTGTATGAATTTATATTATTTAGATTTACGTATAAATCTATTTCAATTTATCAAATCTATATACCTACATAACAAAATTTACATACTATAAAATGCACATAGGATCTTGTCATAAAACAGATTAAATATATTATCGGCATCTTCAAGGATTTATTAAAAACGTTCTAAATAAGTCTAACTAGAAGCCATAAATGTTGATAAGATAAAAAAAAGTGTTTTGGCTGTGCAAAGAAAGTAACTCGTTTGAAATTTATCAGTTCTATAAAAGCAATAAAAAGACTGTTGAAAATTGATAGGATTGCGAGAACAGAGGTATACAGCAATAAAATTACTAGCAATGTTGAAACAAAGTTTAGTAGTGCTAGATTCCACTATTTTCAAAGGCAAAGATCAACGGGTGAAGAATTCTGTTTTGATGATATAAATATTTGTGTCTTGTTTTTCCACTATTATATATTATCGTAATGACTTCTAGTGTCTGTACTGCACTTTTAAGCAGTTCAAATAGTTTATATTTATAAACGGTAAATACTTCAAAGTTCAAAGAATTATTCACAATTTTAGTGGAATCGGCGCAAAATCTCATGGTTAGTGGGAATATATTTTAAGAGACAAAATTAACGCACGTGGATACAATTCATTTATACAGGATGTAAGGTTTCGATAGGTAAAACTTCATTACGTGATTTCCCATTATTTTCTGAGTAAAAAGGTCTAATACAAAATGTCCCGTAGATGATCACTTCAGGTAGATATTAACACTTTCAGAGATGTAAATCTGGCAACACTGTCCAAATTAGATGCAAGTTCAAGGAAAGCCTGTGAGTACATACAATATTGATTACGGTCCTAATTGCTTTATTATTGAAACTCGGTGATAAATAATCATAAACAATTTTATTCCATTTTTCATTATTGTTACATACAAAATTAAGTGAGAACGCAATAGTTGTCATTTTATAGGTAATTATGACATCTAATAATTATAATTCAGGTCGGAAATAAACTCTTAAGCTTTATTTCGATTTATTAATCAAATTACAATTAAAAATAAAATATCACAACAGATGTTCGACGATGCACAAGAATACTACGGGTTAAAATACGTAGCATGACTCCATTAATCTTCATTATTCTGTTAAGCAGTTCGTCCAAATTCCAACTTAGTACGATGAACAATGAACCCCTTGGCATGCTGTGTACCAAGGTAATCAAATCTCTTTACACCTACGTCCTGAACTATTCCCGACCTGATGTTTAAGCCACAGTTAGCGTATGACTACGCCCAGTTTCTCAAGTAAACAAGGTCGCCCTTTTCTGTGTATCCTCCTACACACGGAGGTTTAGAAACGCCTTTGTCCGTTCTGTACGATTTCCGGCGCCTTCCCCGTAGGCTTCTAGCCCGGAGATTAGGAGGTTGGAGCTGTCCTGAAACAAATAATACCAATTAACGGCCTGTTCATGGATGAACTGCTGGATTGTAGAAATGCTCAGATCTTCGTGGATTTGCGAATTCCGCATAATCCACGCAGCGTCTGTAGCCATGCGCAAGCACTTGCTTTGGATGACTTGCAACTTCCTCAAGTTTAATCTAGCGACGTATCCCCAGACGGTTTCCGCGTAGACAATTGTCGGACGAATGATTGCCTTGTAGAGCCTAACCTTATTTTCCAAGGAAAGCATATCTCGGCGATTCAACAAACCGTACAATGCTGCCACACCGGCTTTTGCACGGGAAGTACAATAGTCGATGTGGTGCCTCCACGTCAGCCAGGAGTCGAATACGACACTCAGATATCGAATCACGTCCTCTCAAGAAATCGAAATTTCAAACATTTCGATTTCTTGTAGAGGGCGTAAACGCCTATGCGTAAAGAACACCGTAGTGCTCTTTTCCGCGTTGACGTCGATTCTCCACTTTCGAAACCAAGTTTCCAACCCAAGAACCGCCGTTTGTAGGTTGTGGCGCACTAGGTTTGGATCTCGGGATCGGAATAAGACGGAGGTGTCGTAAGCGTAAAGCGCGAGCGTCGTGTTCGTCTGTCTGGGCAGGTTACTGCATAAGATGGTGTAAAGCGATGGAGTGAGGATGGATACTTGCGGAACCCCCGCCTTTACGTTCCTCGGTAGCGAACGACGAACCGCCAGCTTGAATTAAAACGACATATCCTTAAGATAGCACGCAATCAGCTCAACGAGCTTCCGAGGAAAGTTTTCTTCCAGCACTTTGTACAGCAAACCCTGGTGCCAAACATTGTCGAACGCCTTGGCGACGTCCATAAAGACTGCTGCAGTCACATCTTTGAAGGCGAAACCTTGGGTGATTTCTTTGGCCAGCCGGAGCACCTGATGAGTGGTGCTGTGGCCCGGTCTGAAACCGAAATGCTCGTCGGGAATGATCTTTGCGTTTTCGGTCGCATCTTTTAGGTGGTTTAGCGTTTTTCGATCTCAGCTTTCCCAGACGAGAGAGAAGGCTGATAGGACGGTAGTTCTGCGGAAATAATTTGTCTTTTCCGGGTTTGGGAAGGACGATGACGTCAGCGGATTTCCAGGATGAGGAAAATCGCCGAAGTCTCAACATCGTGTTCACGATGTTAACTACTGCGGCGATTCCCGTGGGTGTGAGGACCCTGAGGGCGGAGTTTGGTATGTTGTCGGGACAGAGCGCCTTCCGCGGCTTGCATAGCTTTATGGAACCGCGTATCTAGTCCTGGGAAGCGGGAAGGATGTAGGTAGGGTTTGCGTCGTCCTCGACGTCGTTTCCAGTAGTGATACAACGCCTGACTGATCTTTCTATGCGCTCGACGAAGACAAGATCGGCGTGCAGGAAGTTCAGAGAACATCGCAGCTCGTAGATCGTAGACTAAACCGCGATTGCCGTGGATCGGCGGCACGGGCGTTCTAAGATTCCCCATAAGGAATTGTCTTCCGTTGCCAGCGACTCGAGCTTCTCCCACCAGGTATGGTTGTAGTGTACCTTTAAGCTACACTTCACTTGTGCTGCAAGACGATTCCTGGGCATTCGATTAACAGCGTCAAAGTAGTGCTGCCAACAGCGTCTGGCACTGTTCGTCTCTTTGTTGAGTTTCCTCAGATACTCTGGGATAACTGGCTCATTCAGCTTCCTCCTCACGTTCGTCGCAAACAGGATAGAATCCTGGATGCTAGAAGTGAGGCGGACGACTGATTCCTCCAGCTCATTTTCGGTACGTGTCTACTCGATACGACCGAGATTTTGCTGCAGGTGAGAGGAGAATGCGGGCCATGAGACGCGTTGCACCATCTCGGGAGGATTGGCTTCTTCACCTAGGAAAGGTAAGACGGGATTATGGTCGGAATGAAGGTCCTGTATGGTAGTAAGTTCGTGATGGACAGGGACATCTTTGAGAAGAACAATGTTCAGGACATCTTGGGAGCCTAGAGTTGAGATGTGAGTTGGTTCGAGTGGTCTACTAACGATGAAACTTTGGTTAGTTTCAGAAAAGTCATGGAGTATTCTTCCATTTCGGTTGATTCGCCGACTGCTCCATGATGGATGCTTAGCGTTGATGTCGCCAGCTAGGATAGCCGAAAATAGACTGTCTACTAGGTTGCCCAGGTTCTGAGGGTCGATTGGTTCCATTGGCGGTTGATAAATAGCCACCAGATGAATCCAACCGTTATCTACATTATTTATCGATATTGCAGTCGCCTCGATGTTGTCGAGTTCTAGGAGAGGTGAAACATAGTGGTCTATGCGAGATTTGACATAGATTTCGGTACTACCCCCGCGGTCGCGGACCAGGACCAGGATTATGTCCAAGCTGTACCTTCGTCGAAGTCTCGTAGTTCATCCTATTGCCGTGGAAGTCCGTTGGAATTCCAGTAGGCCGTCTGTAGGAAACTAAGTTTAAATGGTGTATTATCCATTTATGGGCCGGATTTGAACAAGGAAAGGATATCGCAAACAACGCCGATAAACGCGGAGATGACGCCGACATCGCCAACGGAGTTACCGACAGCATCATCGATCTTACAGGCGACCTGGGAGAGCTTTGGGATGTCGATGGAGCTCAGGAGTTGCATTAGGTTATCCATGCTCCGTGTCTCCACCTCTTGGCGTTGTCACCAGAGGGCGGGGCCTGAAGGAATTGACGAACTAGTGGTAGTAGAGTTTCTAGTTGGGAGGCTAGGGAAGCCGGAGCTGCTGGAGGAGACCTTGGCATAGGAAGTGCCAGGGTGGGTCGCCCGTGATGGCTGCCGCTACGCCAACCTTGGGAAACATTCACAACCCCGAAAATTCGCGATGTGACCCTTCCCACAGTTTGCGCAGGTCGCTACAGTCTCTCTCGGCTTCGTGTAGTTCCCACCGTGGTGATCACCTGTGCACTTCACACACTTTGGAGGCGCGTAACACAGACCTTGAGAGTGTCCGTACTTCTGGCAACGGTGACACTGTCCAATGGTCATACGTCGTCTCGGCGTATTCAACCCTGACAACAAGTCGAAGATTTCCTTCGCCTCGGCATTTTTGGTCAGGATCGCCAATACCAGAGATATTGGAAGTCTAATCGGTCCAGTACGCATGCGGTGAACCGAGATCACCGGATAGCCACGGGTGCTCAGGTCCGAGACAGTGTCATCGACGCTAACGGCCCCCGGGATGCCCCGGATGATCACCTTCCAAGGCTTTTCCTCCGCGAGCTTGAACGTATGGAAGGGAACCTTCCTCACGTCCAAGAATCGCGTCATAGCCCTGAAGCCGTCAACAGAGGCAGGATGTATGGACGCTCGGCGCTGAATTCCCTGGTGGAGTCCACTCAGTCGTCCTTTTTCCGAATTACGTCGGGGGGATCCTTAACTTGGGTTTCCGGATTACCGGCTGGGCCTGGGAGGTGGTGGTTTCGGGCTCCTGTCATACAATAGTTTCGAGAGGACTGAAACTGTTACACAACTTCGCCGGACGAGACGCGGAATTTGAGGGACTGGCCCTTTCCATTTCCTTGCGGGTTTGATATAGGGTAAATCCCCCCTCCTCCATCGCCGTGGGTCTACCTTGGCTGCAAGCAGCTATTGCCTCATGGAGAAGACCGTCAAAGATGACGGCGCTACCGTCTCCACCTCAACAAGGAAGGCAAGGATACCCTGGACGGACGCTTCTTAGCTTATCCTGTTTTCTGCTTCCAATTCTACACTGCGCTTCTCGCCTCTGACTCCCCAGATGTTGACCGCCGCTTGCTGACGTAGTCGCCTGTTCTCGACCTGCAGGAGCTCGACTTGGTTCGCCAGCTATTGGACCTTGTCGCTCAGCCACTTCATCTACTCTTCCAGCGACATTTTCGTGACTTCTGGTTTCGTCAGAGTGCTAAAAAGCACTGGACACTGAAAGCAGTTCTTGGTAAATAGTACTGAGAAGCACCAAGCTGTGCTAAAGAGCACAAAACACTCGAACACTGGACTATATTCTGCTAGTGGCTCTTCACGCACTCGCCTCCGAAGCGAATGCTACATGTTCACAGGTGGGATAGGCCCAATTCGCTTTGCAGGAAGCGAAGGCCCACCAACTACCTGCCACTACACCGCACGAACTCCAAAAGATCTCTAAGAAGCGCTGGAATGCACACAAAACGCACTCACTTATATGCACAAGTGCACGTACCGCCCGCAGAATAGCCTGTTTGTTTCGCGGACGGCACAACTGAAGACGCGGCACAGCACTCCCATTAGGGAACAGTACACGCGGCACTTGCTCGGAGCACACAGTTAAAAGAAGGTAAAATTCCAAAATAAAAATGTTAATAAAGTATAATTGTCTGTAACTGTTCGTTATATACAAATATGTACAAGTTTTGTTTAAATTCAATGTTCACACAAATAGCAGTGGCAAAAAGCAAATAAAACACAAAGAAATAGGGTTTTTTGCCATAGATTGCTTGGTGGTGGCTACGGACACCCTTGGCAATGAATTTGGAAGGACGACGCTAGGTGTCGCACTGGCGGATGCCGTCGCGGCGGCAGTGGACGCCGGAGAGAGGTGCACCTTCCCCAGTTTGAGACTACTGCCAAAGTGGACGACCAATTTCCAGGGCTACCTTTTGTAGTAGGCCTCCCGGACGGTGTAGACACAATAACTAAGTAAAGGGCGAAAGCACACATGGAAGCCACTGCTCATATTTGATAACACTTGATGCCTAAGGGGCGTCGCTACGGCACTGCACAATAACTAAATTGAATTGTTAGGTAGGCGCCAGAAGGAATTAAAGTTAAAAAATAAGAACGTATTGTATTTACAATCATAAAGTTTATAATTAATAAAAATAATAATCAGATCAACAAGTAACAATCAGTAAATAAAATAAAGTTAGAATTAAATGCAATGAAGGAATGTTCAACGTAATGTAGTGGAATTATACATAGTGTGGTTAGACCTAGTGGCCTGGAGAGTTCGAGTAAGCAGTAGGTTATAAGTAAATGTACTTACGTGGGCATAATACTGATCGCGCACTTAGCACTCCTAGCGGCACTTACTAGCGGTTACACGGCATCAGACTTGGTGATCCGTACAGAAGTGAGCGTGAAGTAGTCAGCGGAATACTATGACTAAAAGGGCGATTTCTTCTGAGTTTGTTTTTATATACCTTCGGGTTTTTTTCTTGGGGTGCTATGATTGACTGATGCGCTGACCATAGATGTTGAAAGTAGCGTGATATGTTAAAAACACGTCTATCCTGGGCAACTGTTCGTGCTCAACCTTCAAAATTAGGACAGTGGGTAGTGGGTAGTTGGTAGTGAGTTCAGTGATACAGGTGATAGTACCGAGTGTATATAGTGAAAGGTACATAAAACCATTCGGGGCAGAGTGTTAAAAACAACCGAGTGTATATAATGAAAAGTGTATAAAGCCCTTCGGGGCAGAGTTTTAAAAACAAAAATAATAATACAGTGTAATTAAACCTAAGGGAAAACAACAACAAAAAAATATCCCACAAATGCACGCAGCAAATGCAAACTCAAAAAAAAATATTAAAAGCAATATGCCTAGCTAATAAAATTAGGCATCGACCCGAAAATACATACAGTTTTGTAAACTTAACCGAAAGTTCAATGACAAGCAAGCAATGCGACATCGCCGTACCAACAACAAATCGGTTCGGTATTCTATTAAATCATCCTGAAACCCAGCAGGATGATAATAAAGAAACTCAAATGGATGTAGAAGACAACCAGGAAGGACAACAAATACAACACTCAACAGCAACTACAAGTAATCAAAGGTCAAGCAACCAAACTAGAAAATTCCCCCCAATAACAGTGTCAGAAATCGTCACTCAAAAAGCAACCTTCCACGTGGAATTGAAATATATAATGAAAGGAGACTACAAATTCAGTTACGGACCTAACCAAATCCAAATTCTAACTACAAACCAAGAGGACTTTGACAAAATAAAAATGGAATTTCAAAATCAAGTCCAATATTACTTGCATCCAACTAAGGACGAAAAACTAAAGAACTTTGTACTAAAAGCAGCGCCATTCTTGGAACCCGAAAACATCATTAGGGAACTAAAACAACAAAAAATCAACACCGTAAACTGCTACCAACTAAAAAATAACAGAGGATAGCCTAGCAGCTCATTTTTAATTAAAACTACGGCGGAAGTGACTTTCCCATAACTGCAAAAAATAGCAACGTTAGATCACATAAAAATCACGTGGCAACAATATGTTAAACGTTTCTAAGTGGCACAATGTTTCCCATGCCAAAGGTTCGAGCATGCTGCCACCAACTGCAACATGGAGCCCCGCTGCGTCAAACTCATCGGAAGTCATCGCACCAGGAACTGCACGATCCAGAAGTCATCAACATCTGTAACCCAACGCGTCAACTACAAGGAGGCCCACACAGCCAACTACAGCATATGCAAGGTCTACCAGGCCCTCCTAGCAGCACAATAGAATAAAGGTAAGTCTCACAGGCAAAACACCAAAGAAACAAATAACACAAATAGTAGCATACAACAAACAAACATAAATACACAAGAGCAGCCACATACAAGCAAAGTAACACAAAATAAATCATACGCGCAAGCAACAAACAACACAACAAATAATCAA
>JAHWXV010077726.1:0-12940 GCA_024586415.1 Phrixothrix hirtus
TTGCTGACCTAATTGAATTGACAGACATAAATTACTGCAATGAGTCATTTGCGGATTACATCATTTATTTTATTACAAAGAAAACATTCTAGATGATTCTGGTATTTTTCATTTACTGTTCCTAATTTTTGTTACAACACTAAATACCAGATTTACTAAAAATTGACAAGTTTAACACCAGCAAAACTTCAGAGCAACTAAGGAGATATAATTGCATATTTAGGTACAATGTATATTTTAAATGCATACCCGAATGTCCCATCGGTTTTATGATTATAATAGAATTAAATATTAAACCGTGGAATTGCTATTGTGAAACGGGATTCCAAATGCAGTTACTAAGTATCACTCCGTGCACCAAGATTCTAAGATTATTTCTTTCTAAGAACTACCCAGAAACATATTGTATATTTATTTAATATCAATACATGCTTGACTAAAGAAGGTTTAAGTAATATCTGGTAACTGGAAATTTCATTTTATTCTTGCGATTTTTAAATTTTTACGACTTTCTCGAAAATAGCTGAATAATTTTCTTTAAACTTGCTACATAGATGCTTAGTACCCTTTCATGGGAATGGATCCACTTCGCTGGGAAAATTACGTAAATTGAGTAATCAGAATTTGTCATTTTTGAGCATCTGTGGATAAATCAAAAACTAAAAATAGTAGAATTTGGTGTAAATCGGTCACGATTTTCTCGACAATGTCTTTAATAATTTCTTTAAAACTTTAGTTAGTTTCTCTGGAAAAATTGCGTAAGTCAAGTTATCGGATGTATCTTGCAGAGTTAAGAAGATTCTTGTGAGGTTAGAAACTCAAATAGATAGCCTGTAATTTGAAATAATCAAAAGAAATTTGCCTGGTGCCCTACCAGACTTTTTAAGCACCACAGAATCATTTAAGTAGTAAAGATTAAGCATAACGTTTTCCCCACAATCCTTAAAAATTCCAGAGAATTCCCGGGAATTCCTAAGAATTCCTCGAGAATTCCTAAGACTTCCTCGGGATTTCCTCAAGAATTCCTGATGAATGTACACAAGAATTTTCAATAGGTTTACCCATCGGAAAAAGTGATTTCTCTACACAAGTTGTTAGAGAAAAAAAACTTTGCCCATAAATGAACATTTCTAGCCTCTTCCTTTTTGGACTCGTCCTTGCTGAACGATTCTTTATCGATCAAAGGCTTTGTTTAAGCTGCACACAATTCTTCAGAAATGAAGACGTATCTTGTTTCATCGCAAATTAAATCTTCGTTCAAGGCAGGAATTACATGCATTTTTTCAGTTATAAAATTACAGACGAACTTGATAACTTGAACGTGTTTAAACATCGTATGCAAGAATAGTTTTTTAAGACAGGTTTGGTCAATTGTAATTTAAAAATTGCATCTTCTGTGGTTCTGTGATAAAATTTTCTTATGACATTCAGGTATCATTCTGTCAAGAATCTTTTTTGTTATCCTTCCTTTTTGTAGTTTCTCTAGCTACATAGAGGAACATAGAGATTTCATCTGTATGTTCTTCAACAGGTTTTGATCTAATTCAATTAATTTTTATAAAGAGAGTCATTAAATCATTGGCAAAAGCTGACATTTCCCACAAATAGCATGACGTTCTTCTTTCTGGATGATTTTGTGGAATTAACTAAAAAATATAATTGTCTGAGGGCCGTCAAAACAGACGTTTTAATCGGATATTTGTGATATCATGATTTGTCTTGGGAAGTTCTGTAATAAAGTATTTTGTGATTGCATGTCACCAAGTTGGGATCAAGTTCAACCAACGTGTTCAATCCGTTTATTGAAAAAGCTTTCGATGTTCAGGTCAAGTCGAATGTCTTTGAATTTTGCTTTAAGTACAGGAGTTCATTTAAAGAAAATGCACAAATTGATAATTAGATCCATAGCTTGCTGTGCGTATTTTTTAAATCCTTTTCGAAAAGTGCTTTACGAAATATTTACGGATCAGTTCCCAGTTTGTACAACAGGAGACAAGTCAATTGTCACTTTATTTTGGCGCATTAAATTTAATTCAAACCATTTTTAATGACAAACTAATGCACAAGTAAACAACGATATGTCATAATTTGATCAAATTTAGCACAATAACTATTGAAATCTGGTGTATTACGATATAATGACGTTTGCTGGAATATCATTTATTCTTATACCTATGTAGATTATTGATCTATCGCCCCTTGTAATATATGTAAGTAAATAATCTGTTAGATTAAAAATTGCGGTTGTTACAATTTTTGATTTCATTAAAAATTATTTGTATTTTGTCGTTGCAGTTTTATTCTACCAATGCTGAAATTGTCATTTATTCTCCTACAGTTGCGCGTTTAAAACTTGCTACTGTATAAATTTTGATTTATATTCATAGCCGCGCCGATACATTCTTATAAAATTCTGGACCCTGTTTTTACAAGTCGGAGCTTGAAAGGAAGCCGTCACTTTTGGTGTACGTCTATAAATAGTCAAGATGTATCTACTAGATTATACATATGCACCACTTTTGTGCTAGAAGTTGTTTTGGTTGGCCCCCAATTTTACCTAATCATGATTTAATAAGTTTTATGATCAGGAAATACAATTATCTTTTATTCTGTAATAACGGATAAGCCCTATTCATTTTGCTAGTTCTGTAGTCGTTTAATCTTCATGTCATTTGCACTTGTTCATTTTAAATCCATAATTGCATTGTTGGGTTTTGTTTCGTTAAACCATTTTATCTGTATAATATACGCGTACTCTGTACGAGGATTAAATTATCAGTTGTATAGAATTTAATTCAATTTTAGTACATGTTTAATGCGAATTTGAAACAAATTATGTTTTTGCCGGAGAATTTTCAATTGACTTAATCCATAAATTGTAACTCATTAAAAGCGAAGCCTACATCCTACATTTTAATATTCAACAATGGGCGTTTCAGGTGTGTTCTGTTCTAAATTAAAAATTACTTTGAACAAAAGCTCTCTCGGCATATGGGTGTTTGCATATATTTTTATGCTTATTTTCTCACTCGCTTTCAACCAACTTAACTATTCTCGTTAGAGTTCAGCGTAAATTTCACATTCTTGTTTAGGGAATTGTTTTATTGCACTTAGTAGCGCCTGCTTGACGCGGCTGTTTCAATTTCTACTGATTTATAGCAAATTGCAAGTTTCCTTTGAGCAATTATAAAACTAGCTGAACCAGCTCGCCTGAATACAAAAGTTTTCTTGAATATTCGCATTTCTCGCACAGGAAATTCCGCGGGGGGCATTGGCAATGTTTGCACAAATTTGATTTGTTTCATTTATTTGAACGTAAATTCGCATTGCTTTCCAAACTTCCCACTCTTAAGTTTAAATGTGTTTTGAAACGATCTAAGGTGGGTAAACTTAGTTGAATTGTGGATCCAAGGTCATTCGCGACTCCTTACGGCTTGTTTTCCTTTTCTTCAGTGCTCGTGCTTGTCTCGCTTCGACTGCATGCTAATGGTAATTGGTGTATTTTATGTTACATATTTGTGTTCTGGGTGTTGTGTTAACGTTGTTTTAAAAATGATGATCACCAGATATACTGCACTTTTAATGCAAACTCGTGGATACAGGAATTCATTTTCTTCATACGAGTAAGTTTTTTATTAATTAGTTTATAGAAAAACATATTAGACTCAATTTATAAATGAAATTCGATTGCTGTAGCAATCAGACCGCGATAAAACTAATCAAGATCTAATCTTTGTATTTCCTCCAAATTTAATTTGTTAAAGCAATAAATTAACCTGTCTTAAAATCTATCGTGTTCCAATTATTTTTGATAATCCAATCAAATTAACCTTTTATGTTACAACTTAACATTCAAAATAATTAGCTCAAATGCAAATCTGACCACCTTTCGTATTTAAAAATATTTACTTCAAAAGGGCCAATTTTTGATCAAAACTTAAAACCGAAATTTTAATCAACATTAAAAGCAAAATACTTTTAAAGACGTAACTGGATAAACAAATTATATTTTGTGTTACCAGTGAAGTGAAGAAAGATTTCCCCATCTTCAACGTAACACGATAGGCATTTTTTTTGGACAAAAGTAAATTGCAATTGTAACCGAAACCGTAGTCGCAATCAAAATCTAAATTATTATCCAAACTAAAAGCACGTGTAAGTTAAAACCGCAATGAAACAATTCCCAGTTCGAGTTATTCTTAAGTAACGTGGATTTCAGCAAACATTTTTTTTGAAACCCAAATAATACGAAACTATAGCTTAAATTTTTATAGTTTTTCTTATATTTTTTTAAATTTAAAGTGCAAAACAAATTTCACTTTAAAATAAAGCAAATGGCCTGTTCTTCCATATTTAAGAAAGGCACTGACTTGGTAGAATTAATTGAAGTAGCTTTTAAACATCTCTGCGAAATAGCAAATTTGGAAAAAATCCTTGTATATTTTTATTAAGAACCGGCCTTAGTTGTTTAAGGAACCATAACTAAAATTGAACTATGCTACTCGTTAAACGTTCTCACAAATTTTGCTCCAATGTATACATATGTAATAGTATACATATGTAGTACTTAATCAAGAGATCTCGTAACGAAATTTGGATTGGCAACAGAGAACTCGACAAGATCATGTCAATATGTTAGTGGCGTACTAAGAAAGTTAAGTTATTCTTAGGCACTATGCACATTACACATGTAATCACGGTCGTTATCGTCTAGATTATGAATGCCTCAACCCGGGTAACAATTGAATCTCACTATGAAAAAAAAACCATGTATCCAATTGGTAGATCAGTCTACCAACACCCACACGAACAACCAGTTACGGAGTTATCCAATCCTTACGAGGTACTGGTGGAAGAAAGCGAATCGAAGGTCACCTTATCGGAAAACCCCAAAAAGCCCTCCCAACCACAGCGCTCGCAGAAGAAATGTAAAGAATCATGAAACATCAAAAAGCATCTAACATAGTAATGAAAAAACTAACAGCGAATACATGGTCAGGGAGAAAGGAATGCAAGGACAGAAATAAAAAGCAACTCCACATCTAACGAAGAAAACAAAAGCAAAACCGGAAGTCGGACTTAACAGTACTAAGAACACCTAATAAAATACGACAGATGACTTCCAAATGTTAATTAAAGAGTTCACGCTCTTGGTATTCCCAGATCGCCCAGCAAGACTTTTCCGAGGAAGAATCCAGTATCAACAACACGGGCCCGCCATCGGCGTTAGTGCTAAAAAAGGAAGAATGCCAAAACCGAAATCAAAATGTCAATAAAATTTTTCACTAAAATGCATGAACCTTCCCATTTCGTCTAACTCGAGAAGATAAATTGCAATACGAGGTCTGCTGAGACAATTTCTTTGCGGGATCACGGCTACATATTCATCAGCCTCGCCAGGATTGCCAATAAAAACAGAAAATGTTCACTTATCCAGCGAATAATCCTAATAATACCGAAGAGATATTAGGTTTATCCTCTGGTGTAACGGTACAGTTGCCAAAACTGTGTCGACGTACAGTTGTAATTCTCTGTAACGTACAAATTGCTGGAGAGCATACCCCATTCAAAGTGAAAAATGCGTAAATTACAACGGTGACCAAAAATCCGCCACTTTAGGAAAATAAACAAGTTGAGAAGTTCAACTGCATAGATGAAGCGCTACTTGTAAAGCTCGAAACTCTCATCGAACGAATTTTCAACAATCTAAAATATTCAAAATAACTAAATTAGTAATTAGGATTACCCAACGCCGTCAAAGAAAACAACACAAACGTAGGCAAGTACAGGCCCTTAACAATCAAAATTAAACCACGTATTTCACTAGGGTATGCCTAGCAACAACAAAAAGTAAGGTTTGCTTTCGAAGAATTTTGGCTACATCTTGTTATTCTAATTTTGTTGAATATTGATATTGGTACTTTTTTTGTAATTAACTTTCTTTTTAAACCCAAGAAGAAACCACTATGCCAGAGTACTTTTCAGTCTCTTTCGGCGACGGGGCCTACGAGGAGACGATTTTAGGCGAGGTTCTTTACCGGTTTACTTACTCGAAATTGTTTGATTATGACGGAAAGCATCTTCATTCATGGAGAGGTCTACTTTTCCCCCGTACGGGAGAAGCTTTTTATCGTAATACATCAAAAGACCGGTGGTTGCCTACACATTTATTTTGTGAGCCTTCTTTTTAACTCGGTCGTTACTTGTAAATTTGATACTTCTTTGACGTTAAAAATAACTTTTCCTTGTCGTGACTTTCAGCTTCTACCAATACGAATGGGGAGCTTGCTTAATTTATGCCCCTGCCTTTTGACCGAATTAAATGTTTATCTTTGTTCCTCAAGGTTTTTTACGAATTCTTGTGTTTAGTTAAACATGTAGTAACTATGAGAATCCCGAAGGATATTTATCCCTAGGGATTTTCTTAGTCACTAGTCACAATTTTTGGATTTTCTAAAATTGTTTTGTAAAGTCTGAATTCGTTTGGGGTCTTATACTCCGTTATTAACCCATTGTCCTATTTTAATGTTGTTAAGTCCCAGGGATTTTTGATTTTGATTTGTTCCTAAAATAAGCGTATGCAAGTAGTCTTATCTTCCTAACAACGATTCTTTCTTCCTGACTTTGTTTCAGTCCTTTTGGGAGTTTGAGTGACGAGGTATCTTATTCTTCCTCATCACTCATGGAGAAATATTCTTGAATATCTATCTATTCATTTTCTTCCCCTATTTTAATTTGTTTGTCGATTTCTTCATCGCGAATTACAATACCGGTTTCTGTCATCCTTTTATTCCTCTTCTTCGCCTCTTCCTCTTACATTGTTGAGCTTGTGATTTTTTTTTCTTTCCAATTCATCTCTCATTCTAATTTCTTCTTGTTTGCTTGTTAGTGTTTTTGTCTCGAAGTCTTTTGGTAACTATCTCGGTTAGGTTTCTAACTCTAAACTTCTTACATTGTTGAGCTTGTGTGGAGCTTGTGATTTTTTTTTCTTTCTTTTCTTTCCAATTCATCTCTCATTCTAATTTCTTCTTGTTTCCTTGTTAGTGTTTTCGTCTCGAAGTCTTTTGGTAACTATCTCGGTTAGGTTTCTAACTCTTTTGATTTTAGTTCTATATGCGATCCACATTTACTGAGTAAAAATGCCCAAAAAACAGTACTTTAACGATAGATTTATTTAAACACTTTTGCTCTTAACGTAGGTTTAGTCCAATCAAGTTTAGTCTCATCTACATGTCAATATAAATACAGATCGGCTTATATTAAGAGAACATGTTTGTGAAGAGTTTTTGTTCCAATTTTGCGAACTCCTGGAAACACTAAAACAGTGAAATACTTGGTAAATAAATTGTAAAAATAAACACTTACTTTCTTTTGCTTAAATTATTTCCTTGAGATCGATCTTGAAAAAAATTTTACGCTTGGTGAGACGTTAAATATGGGTAATTTTATGCTCAAAGTGCGTTAAACATTAACACAGAAATCTTACTTGGTTAAGGTCAGATTAATCTAATGCATTAAAAATATACGTAAATTATGTGGGAATAATTTCCAAAATATTTAAATGTATTGAATCGTAGATTTTTTTATATTCAAAATGTCGAAGAGTACCCTTGATATATTTCAAGATTATTATTTCTCATCATAGGTGTGTATTCTTCCAAGTTTCAACCACCGGTTCTGATGGCATACAAATGTTGTTTTGCAAATATTAAATTTAAGCTGAAAAAACATCATTTACTTATCTTCGGAACCAAAATTTCGTTTTATAAATGAAATTTACCCTTCTATTGCAGATTTCATCAATTCTGTCTTAATACATTCAACTTTGTTTCTATTATCAAAATATTTTATGATATTATTTAAAACGAATTGAGTAATACAGTGAACACTAAAATGATTTGTTCATTTTTACTAGGCAACGATAAAAATATATTATTTTTTTTATATTATTTTGCAGCTGAAGCTTCTGGATGGGGAAATTCCTTTGACCATCTTAACTTCAACTACTATAGTCATTTCGCCATATTTTCTAGAAATTTGCTGAATCTGGAGGAATCCCAGAAGGGATTTTTAACATGCCAAATTTATACAATTTATAATATATATGATTTATAATAAAAAATTACTTATGCAAATGTTTATCCATTAATTAGGAGGTGAACGTTATATTCAATCTTTCAACTCCCAACTTTTGTTAATAATTGCCCTAATAATAATTTGCGTTAATAAAACAAAGAAAGAATTTCTAGGAAATTTTGGCAAGACACGTACATTATTTTACTTTGTTAATTTTTCTGCTTTTGTAGTTTTTATAGCAGTAGAAACATAATTTAAATTAAATATAAAAATTTTGCTCGAACAACTACACAAATTTATTGACTTTTAAAAGGCCTCTAACGTTGGAATCTGTAAATAATCTTTCAATGGGAATTATTTAAAAAACAATCCCTTTATTGTTTAAAGCGATCAAGGACAATCTATTCAAAGCTTGAATCTTAAGCCCTATTAATAAAAGTTGAATGAAAATTCATGACAAATTTCTAAGTTTCAAGATCATTGATTTCGTTAATTGAAGGTCAATTGCTCTTAATGTTAATTTTACAAAATTTTCGGTTTTTTAAGACTACTCTAAACAATAAAAGTATTCTATAAAATAATTAAAAGTAATGTAAAATATTCACTTATTTACTCTGAGAATGTTGGAGTGATTTGGTATTGATAGCAAAGGAAAAAACACGTTTTTGCCATTGAAGGCGTTTATTGATGTATTCTTAGTGAAAACGGACCTTGTTAGCGTACCTACCTTGGCAAAAATTTATACCTGGTTAGTTCATATTATTATTTTATTTTTTCTAATTAGTAGCAATTTCAACAGAAACTGCGTAGAGAAGCCACACCTTCCTAAAACCACGTGTGGTAGCCTTAAACACGTTTTACTGTATATAGGTAGGATTGTACTGAAGTCTTGTAAACTTCAAAATATTTGGCAAATAAAATGTTTATTATTCTTTTTTTTCCATCGATACATCTCAAATCGTTTCTATAAGGGACATTGAATAAAAACTGTCACCGTCATTGTTATAATCGTAAAAGTAACTATGCCCAAAAACATTGGAAGAACTGCACACTTCATTCTGATTCCTCAAGAAATTTTGTAACAGTAGCTTTCTCAGTCAAACTGTAGCAGTTAATTAAAGTGCGTGTGTATTTTCATCGCCACTAAATTATTGGTATGCGTGATTTACGTGAGCATTATTACTCGATTAAATTTTGATTTTATAAGCAAATATAATTCTGTCAGGTACAAATAACTTATGACAGCTTTTGGTGCATTTTTGTTAACCCACCAAGCCTACTTTCAATGTTATAAAGCATTTAAAGAGCCGAGGAAGTTGTGAGTTACATGAGTGGAGGGCATTAACGAAGAAAGTAATGACGCTGGGGCTATCATTATTCACTATAACCCACGTGTGACTGTTACACAATTTGGAATATATCCTGGAAGTATACCTTTTTGAAATGCCGTTTATACATATGTAGTGTGCGCACAAGAGATACAAAGACTGGTTACCTCTGAGCAACAACAGAATTGTGTCGACATGTACCTTAATGCATTGAGGACGAAGGCGTTGTTTGATGGCAAAACATTATCACTTTCGATTAAATATGTATGCACTGTTATCACCAAGAGATAAATCAAAACAGTACAAAGTGGGTGTTGCGTCGTGGATCACCATTCCCAAAAGAGCTCGTGTACATAAGTCGGCGAATAAAGGGATGTTGTACACCTACGTAGTTCAAATATACAGTACAGCCATTCAACAGAGAACTGCAAAAGTGTCTGGATCAATTAAAGAACAATCAGATACCAAAAACAAAGAAAAGATCTTATTGGAAAGTAGAAGCTCTGTTAGTACAACATCAAGATCAATATCGTTCATACAAGAACAGATATCCAGACCAAAAATTCATCTCCACGGTACCCTACCCGTCTTACGACCCCGTTATGGACTCCTGCACTGTTTTTAGGAAACATTTCTTTTTCGATAAAGTAAGATTTGTCGTTATCATGTTCAAAATATCTAACTTAGGTGACTTTAGTACCTGACAAAACCTTCAGTCTAACCAAATGCGGTAACAAATTCAACAGATACTATGCATTTTTCTAATAATTCGATTTGTGATTCATTTTATTTTGCCATCATAGTTACCGGTTTGTATGCTGATGCATTTTTGACAAATAACTCCTTTTGGCTTTGATTTCGCAGTTCAAACTGTCTTATTATTATTTTTCCATGCTTTGTGCAATCATTAAAGCATATTCTACGCAAATCCTTTTTACCTTCTAAATCGCTTCACCGCATGATGTCCACCATTTTACTTGTCCCTTAGTCTTCAGTCCAAAGTAATTGCCAAATCTTTTAAGGACAGTTAGCAAAGGTTTGGAAACACAACCCTCATCTAGAATTGAGTCAGTAGCAATAGACACAACTTTCATTAGCAGAATCGAAACCTTGCCGAGAAATCGTTGTTGGCAAATGTAGCGCTCATCAAGTAAGCATCTTTATGCCTAAATGTTGCTGTAAAATGTTATATACATGGTTGTACGAATTATCTTCAACTTAAGCCGACGCACTGATCCTTTATCACGATTGTATGCATTTTCTAACGGTTTCTTCATGGATAACTTTTTTATATGTGTTGTAAGCGCGTCTGAAATTCTTACAACATTTGGTATTTATTTGGAAACACCTGGTATACATATAAATGAATTAATAGTAAAACCTAATCGGTGAATCACCGATTCCATTTTTATGTTAAAATTATAAACGTAAATCGTTAAATTTTGCAAAGCCTTTATTAATAACATCTATCAATATTCAAAAATCGAAGTTCACGTTTTGTAAAACATAAGGGGTTTTTTTGTAAAAAGAATACATCAGATTTCCCACGAGAACGGGTACGATGCTAAAAGTAAATGTTAACTACCGATTCCCCCCCTTCACCGTAAGTTCAAGGAGAAACTTCTTTTAACATCAGTGAGGTAGCGTGCGTCTTTCCGTTCTTCAATGGTGCGAGTGCATTTTAATTGGGCCATCGGCTTGGTTCGAGAAGATTAATAAATGAAGAGTTATTTCGCTTAACGTTTTTAACGAGATATTGAATTCGTGGGAATTCAATTATCCAATGCCTGTCGGCGAATTTTTAGGGGAGCTGTTCATTTTTCACCCATGTCCGTTCATTTCCGTAAAGTACGCTACAGGTACGATATAATTGGAACCGAGGCCTTGACGCCACCACGCTGCCGACGCATTCAGAACCGCCAGACTCCCTTCCACACGTAAGTGGAGTTTTTTTTCAATAAACTTACGGTCAAGTAGTGATCCTAAATAAACGTTCATTTCATTAGCTATTTGGTTACGATTGGACAGTTAGTTCGATCATATCATACGTCAAATACTATCAAAGTAACACAGTAATAACAAAAATTGACATTAGCTTTTGTTATCCATATTTTTTTATTATTTATCGAAATAAGATTGTGTTATCTAGATTAGCATTATTTGTAGCTTATATAAAACACAGGTGGTCCCCGAACGTAGTTATAGAATATAAATTGTTTACTGTAATTTTTTCTTTATTTTAAACGATAACGATGTATTTCTCGCATTCCAGTTTTCGAATTCATTATATCTAGTATACCACGCACAGTATTCTTTTTATTTTGTAATCATAAATACCTAGAAATGTATTAACAAATCATTTCTTTCAGGAAATTAGTTTAGGTTAAGTAAGTAATACATTGTCACGTATCCATATAAGTGATCTGATCGAAGTATTAATTCAGAGGCTTACGCTAAATAAGTATTTCGTAAGTATCTCGTAGTAAAATTATTGCATTTCGTTCGAAATAAGATTCCTTATCGTCTCGTTTCTAAAGAAGATCTGCCGTCAATATATTTAGATAAGGTGGCGCCCAAAACTTACGACTTTTTCCCGATTTTTGACTCTCGCAAGCCGTTCCTGAATTTTTGCCTAATTAGTTCTATAACTTTTGCCTAATTAGTTCTATCAGAAACCGTAAAACCGCCCTTTCTCCACTGTGGCTGCCGGATCTGTTAGCTAATTCAGAGTAATCGACATTTTTGACAACCTTTTGGGGCATAAAGGGCTTTCGGGCCAGTTATAGTATATGTGGTGTATATTCTACTCATACAACCGCGGTTGTAAATTTTGCAACACAATTTGTAACAGTTGCATTTCAAAGAGAAGACTCGCCATCCATCGCATCTAAATATTTAGATTTTGTAAAAGGAAATGTTTTAACGTTGTATGGTATGTGATTTTTCCACGATTAAGAAGAAATGAATTTTTATGCTGCTGATTGTTGTACTGCATACACTATCTTTCTGTTGTTTGAAAAAAAGTTGTTTCATACCATCGGTATGTTGTTTGTTTTGAAAAATTATCCAATTTTCTTGCACATATTGTGCAATTCAAAGTATTCTCAAGAGAAATATTTCTTAAATAGAAAAAATGTCGCATACAGGAAATTAGTAAAACAAATGGGGAGGAAGTTGTGTGAGTTCAACTTATAAACGTGTTTTGTGAATTAACAACAAATGAACAAATACATTTGATCGATATGTTCTTTTAGGTTATTTGCAAGTATTCACTATCAGTTAGGAAAAATGTTATTTGTAACTGAAACAATTTTATCTTATATAGGTAAATCGCAATAAAGCAAACCTTGCCCCCAATTGGATGAGAAGAATTGATCTAAATATTGAAGTAATGTTTTCAGCTAATAAATTTTGAAGTGTTTGTATCGTGTTCTTTGTTAAAGTATATCCGTTCATAAATGTCCTCTAAAGGATTAAATGTTGAAATTGTAATCTTCGAGTAGGTAACTATAGACAATACAGTAAAATTATCTTTA
>JAHWXV010077732.1:0-13447 GCA_024586415.1 Phrixothrix hirtus
CGCCATTTTGATTCGATCCGCCATTTTTTGCCGCACTCTGTATATTTATTTTGACGCACCATATATATTTATTTTGAAGCACAGTGTATATAAATTTTTGGCGCACCCTGTATATATGATTGCCGCAGGCGTATCATTAAAAATCAATTATGCCGCGGGGGGGTCATTAAAAACCGGTTTTCAAGGTCGGGGGAAAATGCTGGGCCAGAATCATCTATCTACATCTACTAAAATCTATGGGCGGCGGTCGTGCATTCATGGAACCAAGCGGGGAGGTGCGAATTCGAAACGCAGCTAACCTGAACCAGCATATCCTTACGACGTGGGAGAGATTTAGAGGAAGAAATACTTGCGAAAATTTTTGTACTTTTTCAAGTCAAGGTCACCAGCTGTTTCAATAAAAAGTAGGTGAACATATTTCTTTAAATCATCTAAGTTTACTTGTATGTGGCAAAACACTATTGCTTATTAATTATCATTATCTACGCATTAATTATTATAAAATTATTTCATAAATATCTTAAATTGTAATAAGTTTTACTTACATTAATTTCTATGAACATAGTTTTTACTACATATAAATTATACAAAATTTTAATGAAATTCATTTATCATTTAGATTTTTAACTATTTTCACAAAATTTCTATTATACACAAGACAAGTGAGGGCAAATATGAATAATATATCATGTTAAAGTGGCTTTTTAAGAAGAAAGCATAATAAAGGGATCACACAGTTAGTATTAAAAGGGAAGGATTTGTATGTGATTTGATAATGCCAACTGTTTTTTTTGTAAAATACATGTAAGATCCTTTTTCAATGATTCAAAGTTTTTACTTTCTCTTACCTTCTATCAAATATAGGTAAAAGAGAAAGTACTGTTTTTGTCCAAAATTTTTAATGTTGAAATTTTAGTGGAAATTAACGTTTTTAAGATCCCTTGATCCAAAAATCATGATTTAGAAATTGGTCTGTGTGTATATGAACAGGATAACTCAAAAATGATGTCATAGATAAACATAATTTTATGTTTAAGTTTGTACTGTTTGGGCTACGGCTACCACAACAACTTGACTAAAATCGTATAACCACATATGCCACTTTACTTTTGTCATTTTTTGATTTTTCGTGATTTTCTTGTAAGCAGCTCTAACGATTGTTTTAAATTTGCTATATTTCTTAGTCATTTGATTCTCTTTCATATGATCTAGGTGCTTTCTCAGAAAATTTTCCTTAAACTGAGTAACAGGAAATATTTTTACTGTTTACTTTGAATAAAATAAAATGAAAGTAAAAGACATAGCAAAATGAATTTGGTTAAAATTAAATAACAGGAAGCACCACGTGGTATATTTCTTAGCTATTTAAATTCGTTTTATATAAACTATGTGGTTTCTCTAATAAATTTACAAAAATCGTGTAACCAGAAGTACTTAAAGCATTAATTGTGAACAATATATCTTAAAAACCAAACATCGTAGGAAAATAAAATTTTATATTTATTTACTACCTGTCTGATATACGATGGCAAGATTTTTAATTACAATCGAATGACAAGTGCTATTTTATTCTTGCGATTTTTAATTTTTTTACGATTTTCTTGAAAACGACTAACAATTTTTTCAAAACTTCCAATGATTCTTATAGCCTTGATGCCCTTTTATGTAAAATCTTTGATTTTTCTGAAAAAATGTATTGAAATGAGTTATCAAAGAAAATCTCTGGAATTTATGTAAGTAATATTTTAATCATTTGTGGATATTATTTGCATATCTATAATATGAAAAAAAAGTCATGTGTTGTTGCACATCAGATTTTTACAACTTCAACAAACCTGATAAATACAAGAATTTACAAGTATAATTTATTACAGTCTTGGAAACTGTTAGAGGGGTGGTTCTAATATGAACAGGTAGAGACCCACTGAGATGCTTTGTATAAAGAACTTTAATTGTCATTCGATCTATGTCGCAGAAGGATGTATTTCATCTTGAGTGCCTTGTACAAATCACATTATGAAGCCATGTTTTTGTGTTTGCTTCCAAAAGGACTGAAAGTGTTATATGGAGTGGGTGCTAAATACTTGAAGAAATCAAAGACATTTGTTAGTAAGTAGGTGAAATGCTATTCTAAAGTAAATAATGTCAACGATTTATCAGATCATGGCTCCACACAAAAAATGATAAAAAAAGGAGGACAGGATGATTTTACAGGTATTCGAGAAGAATTCTTGCCTATCATTACATGGTGGGCAATCAGTTTTGCATAAAAAGAGTCTAAATGTATCATGTGATATTATAACCAGACATTTACTTGCTCAAAGCAAATGAAAACCAGAAACGCGCACACATAAAGATAAGGGACATGACATGGAACAGACAAAACTAAGATATGTCCAATAAGTATATACACAGACATCAAAAATATATGAACCAACTGAGAAAAACGAAGAAGATCACATACAGTAATGAATGGTTTGAGATCCTATATGGATGCTTACCATGATATACTAACAAAAAAAAGGATTACTACCCAGAAAATACTGAAAGTAAATAAGATGTAAATAAAATAGTACACTCTGACACCTGTAAGAAACAACAAAATATAAATTATAAATCTACAATACTCATATTATATAAAAAGAGAAATAAATTACTTGTTTTGGCTGATGGCCATGGACATGGCAGGAACTGATATCTATTTGTAGAAAACATTTTGATATATAAGTTATCTAAATCAAATGCATCAATATGGGAAACATCTGCCTCGATATAAACAATTTAACACAAACATTTTCCTTTAATAACTACTCGGTGATTATTGGAAGTATAAACAATTAAGCTTTAAATAATTTAATAATTAAGCAAGTATCAAAATTGAGTTTAAGAATGTATGTCATTATCTCCACAGTCCCTTACAGATATACATGCAAATAATTATACAGTCAAACCTCGTTAACTAAAACCTCGATAATTCAAATTTTTTTGTAACTCAAACTAGAAATCGTTTCCTATCAATATATTCATTCAAATATACATATTGTTATATCGATAAGTTGAATTTTAATAACTCGAATTTTTTGATAAATCGAAGCTTTTTATAATTCCCTAAACCAAATATACCATTAATAAGTAGGTATTTAACTAACTCAAAGTTAAATTTTTAATCTTTAACACATTTGTCGGCACATATGGTTATAATCATATTTAATGAAATTTTAATATGACAGTATGTACTTCCTATTTTCGTAAAAATTTAAAATGTAATAACTTGACATTATGTCTTTTGTCGATGATAATTCTACTAGAATAACTGGACGCAAGGGGAAGAAGGATTCATGTCACAAATCATTTATTTTGAGAAAACAGGCTCCAAAGTTATTTAACTAGTACTTTTTTATGTTACAATAAATTAAAACCAATTGAATGGTTTTTAATAAACCTTTATTACAGAATTTTACTTACATACAGGAAAAAGAAAATATGTCAGTTTTGGACTAAAAGTAAGAAAAAAGTCACATATGTCCTTTATCAACTCAGATAATGCAAAATATAATAATATAATAGGTGAAATAAGGCTTTACATAGCATTTTAAGACATTCTTAAAGTCTTATGTTGGTGTTTTTGTAGCTTTTCCGGTTTTCGACTGGGAGCTTTTATTTGGGGAAATAATGTTTTCATAAAAATATTTGAACTCTTCATCAACACATACTATTTTATCTTGTAAATTAGGCAGTTTTTCGTCAGACACTTTGTTTTTCTTTTCTTTAATATGTGTTGGAGTATAATTCGCTGACATGATTTTTTGGCAACTTGATTTCAGTATATCTACCTCTAAAAATGGTGTGTGTTCATCTAAAATATTTTTGTATGAATATGATCCGTATTCAGTAACATGGATCCATTTGATCCCATCTCTGAAAGGCACCGGTTCATTTAGAATACTTTTTTTCTGTTAACCAGTTGAAGTTTTTCAGGTATCTCATCAATACTTTTTCAATCTGGTCTAAGTCTCTATCAGAGTCCATGTATGAATAGCTCACTTCTGAGAATTTATGATCAATGGTTTGAAAATGATCTTTATATATAAAAACTTGTAAAGTGCAACCAAATTAAAATTCTTATTTTGGCCACTGCAGGAATCTGACAATATGATGAGATGTTTAATACTGTTATCAATTTACAATAAGTTTGCTTCTTGCCAAAATATTAACACTGTTCTTCACTTTAACTCTGCACTGTTAAGTCTTAAAACTATAAAAATGTAGAGTACAAAACTGTTAATACTAGTAGATAATTCTACATTCTAACCTCACATTGCGGTGCTATGTACACTTTGTTAACCTTTTTGTAAGTATTTAATTAAGTTATAGTGGATGAAGGATTCATGTTATAATTTCAGTGAATAAAGGATATATGATCAAAAATCGAGCATCCATAAATCCTTTATCCATTATTTTTTGTTAAACTTTGATTCCCTTAGATCCTGTATTTCTTTTTATACATAATAGAAGAACGAAACCCACCCCAAAAGATTTTTGGGTACATAAAACCTTTATTCACTAAAAATCTCAATTTTTCAAAAATTATTTCGTGATACTTCATCCACTTGTGTCTTCAACTATGAGAACATTATTTTGTGTCACAACATGTAAAACCTTAAACATTTTAAGAAGTCACACATACATACATGCATGCATGCCCGGCAATAGTTGTAATGTCACAGATACAGAAATGTCTAACAGTGGTAACCGGTATGGCTTTTATATAAAACTTTTTATGTGACACTTTATGGATATTACAAAGAAATCTCAGTCAATGAATGTGTTAATCTGGGTTTTAAGTAAAATGAATGAATATTATCTGTCCACTCAAAGTTTATGACTGAGCGGTTTTTCCCTAAATCAGGTAGTAAAATATTCTAAGAATAAGGTTTAAAATTAAAACTTAAATATGTAACAATAGAACAAAAGGTCATTTATGTTAGGTAATAAGTAATTAGTAGTACTCTTACATGTTTAGAGGCTTATGAATGCATACAAATGTATTAATAAATGCAATAATGTACTTTCTCAATAAATGAACAAGGTTTTTGATAGGTGAAATTTTTGATTATTGAAATTGTTTCTAATTTCCCTTCAACTTTGACTTATCAAGGTTTGATTATGACTATTTATGAATTTAATAAAAAATATGCCTTTATATACAAATCCTACAGAAATACAATAAAATTGCAAATCTGGATTTCAAGAAATAAATATACCAAGCATGGCTTGCACTTAAACAAAATAGGAAAATTATACTTGTTTAATGTAATTGTAATTTGAAGGAAGTTTTATCTATAACAGATGCTAAACCTATTGATATAAGATCACCTAAACTAAATCATCAAATTACAAGATCATCCAAAAACAATGAAAAACAATTTTTTACAGCTTTATCGAAAATGCAAAGAAGTGTAAGTAACTCTAATTTAATTAATCGCCTTCATTTAAATATATAGGTAGTGTTTAAAAAATAAATTAGTACTATTTGAATCTTTTTTAGCTCAAAATATATTTGATGACATAGTTCAAAAATTGATGAGCATTGATACAGCTCATAATAAATATCTTATTGTAATGTGCTAAAGTACCATACTGCTACTCACTGCCACACAAATAATGTTAAATTTAAAATAATGGGAGAAATCGGCTATGGGAATGGATATTGAATGTTGTGGCTAGCAACACGCGCTTGCACACGATAGGCAAACGCATACGCAAGCATACAAGCGCGCTCACACGCACACACACCGACACACGTACACACACGCATAGACATGCCCGCACAAACGTGCACGCACGCACACACGTACCCACATACACATACATACACACACAGATACACACACACACTCATCCAAGTTACTCGCCAGATAAAATCTTGCTTAACTGAAGATTTTTCTCAATACCCCACTTCAACGAATTTTCTCAGAGAAACCAACTAGTTCATGTAATATAGCATTACAGGCGCATGAAACGTGGCGAGTTCAAAAAAAACGTTAGAGCTGTTTTCGAAAAATTTCCAAAAACCTAAAAATCACCAGAATAAAGTCGCACCTTCGGTCATTCGATTTTAATGAAATTCTTACGCGGAACTGCCAAGGCCGAATTAAACATATATAAAATTTCAGTTTTCTACGACGTTTGGTTCTCGAGAGATCACTTGCGTACACACACGCACACAGACACCGAATCATGCACACACACGCGCAAGCACGCACACGCATACGCACGTATCCACGCACCACTCCATGCTTCATCCCACGCACGCACCCGAGCACACACACACACACGCAAGCACGAACGCACGCGCGCATGAACGAACGCACGTACCCACGGACCTACGCACGCACGCACGCGCTCAGGCACCCCTACACCCATGCATAACACTCGCGCTACCGCGCACACTCACGTACACCTACACACGCACACACCAGCGCACGCGCACTCGCACACAGGCACAAATCCACACATGCACACATCCAATCTCGCACAAACGCGCATACAGGCACGCGCGCACAGGTACGTACGCACACACGCGCATTCGCGCATGCCCACACGCACATGTACGCGCACGCGCACATGCTCACACGCGCATACGTACACACCCACGCACGTTCCCGTCTAGACAGCCACCACGTACGCGCGAAACAAATAACACGCGCATACGCATACAAGTGCTAATTCGGTAATTGACATATATAAAATTTCACTTTTCTGCGACGTTTGGTTTTCGAGTGATCACCTACGTACATACAGAGACACACACGAACGCACGCACCCACCCGTGCACGTAAGCACTAAAACACCCGCGTGCGCAGCCACCCAAGTAGCCACGCACGCACTCAGCCACCCAACCGCGCACACACGCACGCACATACACAAACACAAACGCACACTCTCGCATACTCATGCACACGCATACAAGCACGCACGCGCACACAGACACGAACGCAAGCGAGCATGTGTGCACGTACGCCCACTCCTGTGCACACACGCACGCAACCACATACACACACCCACGAACGCACGCAGTCGCACACAAACGCACATGTACACACACCTACGTACATACGCCCTCACGCCCAAAATCATACACGCACAAACACGTACACACAAACACACGCGCACTTACTTACAAACACGCGCACATGCAAAAGCACGCAAGCGCGCACGCGCCCACGCAAGTACGCCCGCACGCAGCTATGCACGTACGTAACTACCCATGCACCCGCCCATCCACCCATGCATACACGGACGCACGCACGCACGCACCCACACATATACATACGTATGCACGCTTGCAAGAACGTACACACCCATGTACCTACACACGCACGCATACACACACATCACGCGCGTACCCAAGCACACTCACCCACACGTATACACGCACACAGGCAAACACAAACAGGCACACTCCTACAGATGCACACACTCCCAGGCACGCATGCGCGTTCTCATCCAGTCAACAACGCACGCACGCACTTACTCACGCTCCCATCCGGACAACCATGTACGCCCGCACCCACCCACACTCGTCCACAAGCGCGCACGCGCACACGCACCCCCGCCTACAAGCAAACAACTGCGTACACACACACACACACACACACGCACACTATCACGTACACACACACACACACGCACCAATGCGGTAATAGACATATATAAAGTTTCACTTTTCTACGATGTTTGGTTTTCGAGAGATCACCTACGTATACACACAGATACACCCTCACACACGCACGCAGGCCCCCGAGCGCGCGCACACTAAAACACGCACACACACACGCACGCACGTATCCATCCATCGCGCTTGCGCGCAAGCACGCACGCGCCCACAAACGTACACGCACATACACTCGTATACATACACGTACACATACGTACAAACAAACACACGTACACACACACGCACACACACGCGTGCACCCACGCATACACACACGTACACACACGCACGCACACACACGCACATACACACACACGCACGCAAACACACAAGTACACACACACGTGCACACCCACGCGCACACGCACACACATACACACACGCTCGCACGCACGCACACATGCACGGACGCCCGCCCACGCACTCGTACATGTTCGCGCTCACGCACCCGCACTCGCACATGCGCACTTACATGCACACGCACACGCGCACACACACAAACACACACACACACAAACACACACACACAAACACACACACAGAGAGAGAGAGAGAGACCCATTCGTAAAAACATGTTTTTCGGACTCAGGGGACCTGAAAACGTGTATTTCCGCTAAAAACTGGATATCGAAAACTTTGTCCGAAAACATGACTCTCTATACTACATTTTATATACGTAAAAGAAAGTAAATATTTGTTAGGTACTTAACAACTGTTTTATATTTTTGACGAGTTCTTTATTATTTTCGGACCGAAAGTTACCAGAATTAGTTTAATTTATTAAATAGATACAAAATTAAATGTTGACACTCGATACTTGTTAATATATTCAATGCTTAATTTTAATCCAACTCTGTAATTGTACCTTGACTACTACTATTGTTATTATTAGCACATTGACTGTATATATATATTTTTATATTTAACTCAAATTGGTAAAAATTGAATAAATCTATTACTACTACACCCAGTAAAGGTGCATGTTTGGGAATTTGGCGCTTTGCACATGTTTATAGGCAATTGAGATTTTCAGTTTGTGGGAGCGAGATACGTTAATATGAAATATAACGTGTGGAACTAGTTCGTCAGTCTGCGTAACTGTATTGTGCGCACAGGTCTGGCAAACATAGGCGCGCGAATAGAATGAATCATTTAACGTCGTGGTTTACTTTGAGGTGTAATAATTGTTTAAATTTAAATTTTTTGTATGTTAAAGTGTAGTTTAAGTTTTTAAAATGTGGGGAAAAGATTTGAGATAATTTTTAAATTATGCAAGAACATATTTTGAAGAATTAAATTAGATTATAGTACACAGCAACCAAATCACTTGGAAATGTATACAAGCATTCATACCGGTGAGAAACTGTTTACATGTTCACAATGTAATTATAGTGCTTGACAATTAAATCATTTGAAACGTTATTTTCGTATTCATAGAAGAGAGAAATGCTCTAATGTTCTCGATGTAGCTTTAGTAATAGTGATCCAAGTTCTTTAAAGATGCATTTGCGTATTTATACTGGAGAGAAACCATTCAAATATTCCCAATGTAATTATAGTGCTCAGCATTCAAGCATCCTAAAAAGATGTGCTAATTCACACTGAAGAGAAACCATTCAAATGTTCGCACTGCAATTACCAATATAAATGCTCAAGTCATTTGAAAGATATGCGTATTTTATAATACTTGACAGCTACTCATTTGAAATCTAATATAAACCTGAAACTAACATCAATACTTATCTAAATCTATTACTTATTATATAGCCTTCTAATGTTTGTGAGCATTTTAAAAATTAATTGCATATGAAAGTAATACCTATCTTGTAATATCATTATAGATTTAATTTGGGAGAGTTTATTTTCTATTGTTTTCTTAAAGGATATCTAAAATTAGTCGATAAACAAAATTGTTCAAAAAAATTCAATTGTGCTACTAATTTTGTATGGACTTTATATAATTTTTGCCCGACCTATGCGCGCGCATACAATATGTGATGTATTTCGCTGGAAAGGTCCATTTAAGTACTGCTAAAATAGTCAAAATATATCAAGGCTTTATTACCACCTGCTCTAAAGTGGTTTATAAGGAAAAACATATTTTGACTACTGCAAGACAATGACCCAAAACATCAGAATCATCTTTGTACTGTGTGGAAACAAGAAAATGACATTGATGTACTTGATTGGCAATTGCAGTCATTAGATGCAAATCTAATAGAACATGTTTGGGCACTCATGAAGTTTAAGCTTCAAGGAAAGAATATCTGTACTGTTAAGCAATTATTTCGTCAAATTCGACTTATATGGAAGTCTTTGTCTCTAGATTATTTTATTAAATTAGTTGAAAGCATGTGTCGGAGAGTCCAGTCATTTATTGATAATGGAGGTGACTGGACACCTTAATAATATTAAAACATCACAAGTCCTTTTTTGACTTTTGTCATACACACTCTTGTCAAACAGACTGTAAAACCTACTTGTATTTGTACTGGCATTTGTAACTATAGGGCGTTTTCTCAGTTTCCCGATTTACAAATACAAGTAGGTAGAATATTTATAGCTGTTTTCTTATTCTTCAAAAAATACAAAATTACATACTACCTAGTGAACACATTTACATAACATACGGCTGGGCCGTTTTAACCTGGCAAAAAATGAGTAGATGACCTCGGTTTGATGCATGGCAAATCCTGCCTATTTACAAGCAGAAAGCGTGTTTTAGTTTTTGCATTGCCTCCTCTAATACAGATTGTTTAATATAGTCGTATGTTAAATTCATTATAATATTGAGTTACAAATAGTGAAATTTTATAAGCATACTCACGTTTTATAAATAATTAACAATCATAACACATCATAAAATTATCTCTTATTTACAATTCTGAAAAGCGTTCACAATAACTATTTGCTATATGATTAACATTTAAAATAGGTGAGATACTATATTGGGTTCCTTCATTCTCCTTTCAAATCGCGTTGTGTTCGATAATATTGATTGCCAGTTTCCCTATCGTGATTTTTAGTACGCATACGACTATGTCACCATACAACGTACTTGATTTTTGCTTTCGTTAATTATTACCACTGTCATTATTATCTTACTCCCATTCAGTTGTTCTGTCTTCGGTATTTTCCTCACTTTCTTCGCTACTTGATTCAGAATTTATAATACCACTTTCGTCTCTTCTAAAATTATTAGGGAAAACTAGATAAAGTTAAGTTGTTAAGTAAATTCTTTTAAATCTGCACTGCATAACTGAAGTATTAAACATCTATCACGTACTTTTACTTCTAGATGTTTGTTACAAATCTTTAAACCTTTTTGTATAATTTTTCACTAACTCACTACAATACTCACCACAAAACTTCCAATATTTATTAAACCACTTCATGATCAGCATCAAATACCAATGCTTGAAATTCTTGCAGTAATCGTTGAATGAATATATATTTATTTGCAGCTTTCGTCCAATATTCCGCTGCGTAACACATCCACATTGCTATTGAATAATTTAAACACTACATAATTACATTATACCTAGTTTCCCATATTTATATGTACATCCTCACAACAATAACAATATTCCCTCACTTTGTATATCTCTACATTGTTCGATAATCGCCCTAACATTCACTATAGGATCACCTGGTAGATCTAAAATATGTTTTAATAGGTAATTATAAAATGATTTAAAATCTTGAGTAGTAATTGTAGCTGACCTTTGTTCTATTACAAATAGCAAACGTTGTAATTCTATAAACAATTGTGCAGGAATTTACGAAGAACTACTTGAAACGTATAATTGTAACATTGTAGTGCAGGCGATTTTCATACGACGATTTTAAGAACGTTATAACAAGAAAAGTAAAATTATGCCCTTATTCCAAAGTTATATTAATAGCATCATGGTCCAATCAAAGACGATGCCTAGAAGATCTTAACAGCAACGATAGGTGTACATTCTGAATGCGATGTTCGATAACGCTATATCTTAGGAACAGGGGCGCCAACAGTGAACTAATCGAATTCAAAATACAGTTACTAATTAAGTTAATTAGGGTATAGCAGATACCTACCCGACGTTAGTGTACGTCGGAAGCACAAAGAGAACCAACCATTAAATAACGGATAAAGATAAATACTGAAAATAAATTGTGAATACCAAAATGCCTAAATGCGGTACTTACAAAACCGATAGCAAAAAGGTAGAGATAAGTTTTTTAAACATACGTAAATGTCCGTGAAATTCCAATAAGGATTTTAGTTTAAATTTATAAACGTTAGATCGCGGCACTTCCTGACAACGGAATTTAAAAATACAGCTTTCCAAAAATTTCATTAATATAAAATTAGAATTGACGATTCTCTGAACGTTAAACAGTAGCAAAACAATATTTACAATGATCGAAAGGAGATTATGTAAAAACATTTCACATTGACTTAATAATATAAATATTAATTTTAATTTTTGTACCTTAAGAATTTATAAAACGTAAATACGAGGTTCGTAAAAATAATACTTTATTATTACTTTAACTAAAAGATATACTTTACCAAATTTGACCGTGGCAATTTAATTAAAACAGAAAAGTTTAAATTATCTAATTAACTAATACAGCCAATACTTGACAAAATAGCAGAACCTTTAATAATGGACGTAACACCCATCCAAGAAAAGCGGAAACGAGAAGAAAGGACACCATCCCCTATTTTATCGTTAGAGTTACCAGTTTGTAACATATGCATTGCTAACATTGATCTAGCGTTACTATTATAACATAATGAATATTTTGGTTGAAGTCAATTACATCGAAAAACTATATTTATCCACTGTTGAAATAACGTAAAGTTTGAAATACATTGCCCGATTTTCAAATGTTACATCGCTATTATGTATACATTTACTTCAGACTAATTTCTGTTGTTTGTAAGTATACGCCACTTGTCGACCAACGTTGAATGTTTGCTAAGCTAAGATATGATTAAAAAATAAAGAAGTACTTAAATATTTCAATATAATTTTAGATTGGAATAAGAAAACGATATTCCTGCAACAGACATGTGCAGCTCTTGCTGAGAAACCGCCCTGGGTATACCTATGTAGTCTTTTAACCTGAAATTTAAGTTTACAGTGGTTGTGCCAGATTAAATTGAATGTGCAATTTCTTCTAATTTATGTAATTTTTAGTGAGTGTAAAATTGATATGTATCGTTTTTGTTAAAAGTGCTACAATTTTCCATTTAATTTTGTAATAAAATTGCCTATGTATTGTTATTAAATAAAACGCATAATAATTGATCACAATTTTCGTTCTTTTAATAATAATTATTCCAGTGGCGTGCGCTGATTTTTTAGTGATACAACTGCATTTATTATTTCCCTGGAGAAGGAAACAACATTTTAAATATGTATTTTTTAAATATTTATTTTGTAGGTAGTACAGGTATAATATTAAATTTGTTTTCTAAACAAAAAATAAAGGAAATTGGCTTTTTTACAAAAATGTATTACCTGATAAATCATTAGTTAAATCAATAGTAGCCATTTAAAATGGAATTATCTAAAAAAATTAAATCAGTAAGTATTACGAGTAGTGATACAACAGCGGTACGGGCTCAAATCGGACATCGACAATCCAAACGGCACATGACAAGATGGCCGCCAAGTTGGTAGAGGGGCGTAGCCCTAGGTATTGAAATGGGGCGAAGTCCTAGATGCAGGC
>JAHWXV010077745.1:0-14400 GCA_024586415.1 Phrixothrix hirtus
CGTGCGACGATGGATAGAAACTCAAATATAAAATTTTGTTTTTCTAGGACGTCTGGTTTTTGAGCTATGGTGTTCACAGACACACACACACACACACACACACACACACACACACATACACAGACCAATTTCCAAAAACATGTTTTTCGTACTCAGGGACCCCCAAAACATGTATTTCCACTAAAATTTCGACATCAAAAATTTTGGTCGAAAACAATACTTTCTCTTTTACCTATATTTTTTATAGGGTAAGAGAAAGTAAAACTGATAGAAATAAAGTGGAATTTACGGTTATTCGATTTTAACCAAATTCTTGATTTAGCATATAAAGGTAGTTATCGCCCCAAATATAAATTTAAATTATAAAACTTGCACAAATATTACAACAATCATTGTATTTGAACAAATATTTGAAGAGCAAATTAAAGTTGAAAGTTAAACAAAACGAGTGTTCTTTTTGAATTAATGTCAGATTTGACATATAAAACTTACTTACAGTAATTGCAAAGATATGGTCTTAAGAAAATGTTTTTAATTTCTTCGATTATGAAGTCAGAATAAATAAAATGCCAATCTTCAGAAATGTCATTTGTTAGTTGTAACTCTACAATCTAATCAGTAACATCACTCTGACTTATACTTATTACATTGTAAACTACTACCATCATAACATGGCGTTTCTTTTGAACCGACTACAAAAATTAGCCACTTTATAAGAGTGTTCATGTTAGATATGTTTAAATTGTCGTAGGGATCATAGACACTACTACTCCATAATTTTAGATGCCAGCGAATAAATATCTTTAGTAGTTTTTTAAGGCAAATTAAGGAATCAGGTCAAAGCGATTAAAATCAGTTCCATGTAGATCACCCTAAAGCAAAATTACTGGCGTCCGTACAATCAAAGTCGAACGATATCTGACGCAACATTGAAATTACTCTTTGGTGGTATGTATAAGAAATAATAATTACGGCAACTAGTTATATTTATTAATACACCAGAAAATACAGCAAACATTTTAAAAAATTGTGAACGACCCTTCTTGGTCAACGTTTATGCATTCAATTGAAAGTTGTATTAAATACTATTGTATTCGATATTTTAATCATAATTGTATTAATTGATTAGAAGTTAGTGTATTTTATTGTTAGATTATGCATTTGCACTGGTTGTATTTGAAATTGCAACAACTCTTAAGACGGATATTAGAATTACATAGTTGTTCGAACCAGGACTTCGTTCGGTTAATTATTGCACAATATTATTTTGCTACAACTATTATAAAGAAAGAACATTAAGTTGGTAAACGTTACATAGTTTCATTATTTAATATAATTTTATTTGATATCTACATAAATGGTTGCGTAACCTTGACCGTAAACAAAGTTTTTCTACTATAACAAGAGTTAACTAGTTTTATAAATAAAGTGATGCACTCCTATCAAAATGTACATCTACAAGAATATTTTATAATTATTAATCGAAGATATACAATGTATTATTCATAAGTTTGAAATTTATTTAAAATGGTTAGTTATTTAAATTTCTGTTTATTGTATTCCGTTAATTAATTATGTCAATTATCAAATTATTTTTGCGAACTATTCTTTAACGTAGGCTTTAGTTTCTGAGAAGGCCTTCCTTAAGTAAACAGTAAAAGCGCAGAGTTTAAGAATTTTATCAAAACAACTATTCGGAAACACTTTGAACTTGATTAAAACTGTCTGTAAAATTTTATACGAATGCTGATACAAATTATTTCTATATATTTAACAAGATAATAGTATTTCAATTCAATTAAACATTAATAATTACAATGGGTCAGCTTCAGACCAGAGAGAAAGAAACCTAATTTACACCGTGCTTTGAAATTGACGGCGCGGGGTTGTGTTCCAATTTTATTTGTCGCCAGCGTTGTACATTCCTAATAATAGAATTCGAATTGGAAACTAAATTTTATTTAAATCCCTGTGATACTAATTCTTTTGTAGTGAAGGCGACATCGTAATTATAACTCTTTAATTAGTGATCCTTGGAAACGAATTTCAACCCTGCGCAGATATTATAAGTAGGTTAAAACTTAAAAGATAGATTTCGACTTTTATTACGATATATGAATGCTGTTCGGTTCACCGTTTCAAAATATTCGTTAATGTTATGTAATAATTAAACAAAGTCTGTAACGAATTATGAGCCTAAATTAATTGAACAGTCTTTTGTTATGATTTATTGTATTAAATTTTAAATCAATTTCCATTTAGTCCATTTAAGTCAAAATTTGTTTCTAAAAATTGTAAACTCTTTAATGTTTTTCTATTTTTATATTAAAAAATTTGTCTATAAATATTTAAAGTAATATTTTTGAAAATTAATTAATTAATTTTTATAGTTTTTTACAATCTATTAGTATTTTATATATGAGACCCGTCCGGAAAATAGTAGTCATTAGTGCTGTACATAGCGCTAGCGAATAGAGTAGCCGTCGGTCAAGGTCTAACGTTATCCCTGCTGTCTGTGTGAGAAGTTCCATGTCGTTGTAACCGTCTGTACTGTTTCTCTGCGTGTTTATAATGTTCAAGAAAATAGATAACGCCGCTACTTGTGGAGTTAAAGGGTGTAATTAAAGTTCTCAACGCAAGAAATGCGCGACCATGTAATATTCAACGTCAATTGAAGGAGGTGTATGGAGACAATATTATGGATGAACCGTCTGATTGGCACTGGTGCTATAACTTCAACTTGGGGTGGGAGAACTGCCATGATGACGAGAGCTCAGGGCGGACGAGCTGCTGAGTTCAGTTGGTGAAATGATGAAGAACAGTCAGCGTGTCACCATTGACGAAATCTGTGAATATTTCCTTAATGTTTCACGAACAATTATTCATGAAGTATGCGAAATTTCTACAAGGTTGGTCTCTCGCGTATTTACTGATAAGCACAAGAAGAAGCGCATGTGTACAGCAGTGACGTTTTTGGAGCAACAAGAACGAAATTTCAAAGTGATGAAAACTAAAACAAGGCGTGACTTCTTATCCGAATGGACTAGTCGCGGAGTACTATTAAGCTGGGACACAAAAACTAGTCATACCTTATGAAAAATGCTTGAATTTGCACGGCAACTATGTAGTGAAGTAGTTAAACTACGTACTTTACAAATTAAATGTTTATTTTTTTAATATTTAATAGTCATTTTTAATTCCCAAACGGGCACTAGTTTCTGAACGGCCCTCGTACATTTAGATAGAGCAAGAAATACAATTTTATTGTATTTAAAATTAAATTAACAACTTTTGTATTTTAGAAATGAGAAGAATTAAAAGATTATTTAACGTATAACACCGTTTTGCTAGAAGAAAAATCTAGAATTCTTCTTTTGAATAGAGAATCTTTTTCACATTCTTAAACCGAGGAGTCTTTGATTGACCATCTGGGAGGTATTAAGAGTCATGGGTAATTCCGATTTTAAAATTTAGAACTAATAATATTTACCGCCAAAATTTAAATTGAAATATTGGAAATGGCGTTTTCTGAAACTGGGAAAATTTCTCGTTTTTAAATGATAAGTAAAACTTTAACATAGCTAACAATTACAATAGATACTTACATAAAAGTATTGACTACAAAGATTACATCACGTAATCATTTCTTCTTTTCCAGAAGTAAAGAGACGCACTAGAACTTTTTGAATATCTCCTGTCTGACGCGTAGGTATCATAAAATATTTATACATTCACACAATATTTATACATTCTTATTGAGGAAAAGATTTCAAGCATTAAAAGCATCAGTAAGGTAACAGTAAGGGCTTAAATGTGGAAATTGCAAGTAAGGACATAATATTGTTACATGCAAAGAATTTAGAAGCCTAAGTAACATACATAGAAAGAAATAAAGTAGTGAGAAGAAAAGAATTATGTGTAAATTGTCTAAAACTCAGCAGCCGAAACTTGTGTAACAATCAAGTTAGATGTAGAATTTGTGGGAGAAGGGATCATACGTTAACACACGTAGAAGCACACCAAGGTAATAGTACTAATAATAATTCCAGAACAGTATCAATGCACAAAAGGCAGGAGTACTAAGGTCCAGCAAAGCAAACAGGAGTAAATGCAAGATGGGAGAAGCCACAAACGCAAGTTAAAAACAAGGCATCGACAAATTATGTACAGTGAGAACAGAAAAATGTATTATTAACAACGGCATTAGTAAAAGCAAGAACATATGAAGGAAAATCAGAATGTTAATATATCAAGGATCGGAAGCCACGCTAATAACAGTAGAACCAGTCGAGAGATTAGGAGTACCAAGGCAACCGATAAAAGCAAAAGTAACTGGACTAGGGAATAAGGGTGTAAATAAAATAAGGCAGAAAATAAATGTCGTGATATACCCAAGGTTCCCGAGTAAAGTCATATAATGACAGAAGCATTAATACTACCTAAGTTAACAGGGTCATTATGAGCAAGGCCGTTAAAAGATAAAAAAGAGAAATGGAACACCATTATATTAGCAGATCCAGGACCGATTGATGTATTATTAGGAGCTGAAGAACTATACAGGTTCTACATCCTACTATTAGTAGAATGTCGAACCTGGTATAGTTCTTCAACCCCCTAATGGTTGCTCTTGAATACTAGTTGCGATGAAGGGCTGGTATTAGGTGCCTCTCAAAGGCAAGAGAACCTAAAAGAAAGAATGTGTGTCGGAGTAACAATTCTTTATCCTCTTATGCACATCCATAAATCATCCCCAACTTGTTATCAGCTTCAAGAATAATTTTATTTATGGCTTGGTAATTGGGGATGTTCTAACCATCAAGAGGTTAATCAAGTGATCAGCGTCATTCATATTAAACAGCTATGAACCATTTAATAGAATGTTTATTAAAAACAAAAACTTAACCTTTATACAGTTCTACAGCCTAGATCTATTTAATACAAAAATATAAGGAAGAAGAATTCTAAGGCTTCTCATCACCAAAACATATTTAACCTAAATAAATAGGTAATATTATCAAAGTTTGCATTCCCAAACAGCGTGACACAGCACAAGCAGACCAATGGTTTCGCCCTAGTGGGGCTCATCAGTGCTGGGTGGCTGGGCACGCTAATTGAAAATGCAAAACTTACTTTTAAACACAAAAAACATGTGTAGTGTAAATGACAAAATAATGGCAGAGCCATCTATAGTTTATATTATGAGTTATTTTAATACAAAAATGTAAAGAAAAAGAATTCTTCTAAAAAAGACACGAGTTTTAAAAATAAATTCGTCTCAAGTGAAAAGCCATCAAACTGTAATAAGGCTTCTCATCACCAAAACGTATTTAACCTAAATAATTAGGCAATATTATCAAAGTTTGCATTCCAAACAGCGTGACACAGCACCAGCAGACCAATGGTTTCGCCCTAGTTGGGCTCATCAGTGTTGGGTGGCTGGACACGCTGATTGAAAATGCAAAACTTCCTTTTAAACACAGAAAACATGTGTAGTGTAAATGACAAAATGATGGCAGAACCGTCTATAGTTTATATTAGGAGTTGTTTTAATACAAAAATATAAAGAAGAAGAATTCTCCTAAAAAAAGCACGAATTTTAAAAATAAATTCGGCACAAGTGAAAAGCCACCGAACTGTAATATGAAGAATTCTAAGACTTCTCATCACCAAAACATATTTAACTTAAATAAATAGGTAATATTATCAAAGTTTGCATTCCCAAACAGCGTGACACAGCACCAGCAGAAGAATTCTTCTTCTTTACATTTTTGTATTAAAACAACTCCTAATATAAACTATAGATGGCTCTGCCATTATTTTGTCATTTACACTACACATGTTTTCTGTGTTTAAAAGGAAGTTTTGCATTTTCAATGAGCGTGTCCAGCCACCCAGCCCTGATGAGCTCCACTAGGGCGAAACCATTGGTCTGCTGGTGCTGTCCCACGCTGTTTGGGAATGCAAATTTTGATAATATTACCTATTTATTTAGGTTAAATATGTTTTAGTGATGAGAAGCCTTAGAATTCTTCATATTACAGTTCGATGGTTTTTCACTTGTGCCGAATTTATTTTTAAAAGTCGTGCCTTTTTTAGGAGAATTCTTCTTCTTTATATTTTAGTATTAAAACAACTCCTAATATAAACTACTGATGGGTCTGCCATTATTTTGTTATCTAGATCTATTTGCTTCGCTTCGTTGAGTTTTTCCAACACTGTTACCAATATATTTCATACCTACTTTTGACTTCTATGTTTATTACAAATCACAGTTCAATTTTATCTTAAATATTAATGCCAGAAATTTTGTCTATTTTAATCTCTAATTCATTTTATTCTACTTTTTTCATCACTAAGATTTTTGTGGATTTCTTAAATAACACAGGTCTGCGATGAAAATATTTCCTGAAAACTAAGCATTGTTTCTCATGTATATTTGGACGCTGATTTCAGAAAAAATAACGAAAAAATTCCATCACGTACAGTTTTTTCACAATATGAAATTTTCGGTTTTCAGTCTTTGTGTATTTATGAATATACAATTAACATGTAAGTTATTTAGCCATCATTTTGAATAAACTTAAATACAAGAATCATATGTGGACCATATGTAGGGATTTAAAAGTAGTTGCCATGCTTCTTCGACTTCAAGGGGGATATACAAAATGTCCATGCTTCCTGTGTGAGTGGTACAGTAGGGAAAGGAGTCAACATTGGATTAACAGAGAGTGGCCAGTAAGGGAGAAGTTCGAAATTTACAGCAAAAATGTTATTGAGGAAGCTTTGGTTGACCGAGAAAAGATTCTTCTGCCTCCACTTCATATAAAATTTGGTTTGATAAAACAATTCGTGAAAGCTCTAGACAAAGAAGGTCGGTCTTTCAAGCACATGCTCCATGCATTTCCTGAATTATCTGCAACCAAAGTGAAGGAAGGTGTCTTTGTAGGTCCAGATATTCGAAAAGTTATGAAGGACGAAAAATTTGAAGCATGTATGACAAAGGTTGAAAAGGAAGCTTGGAGCTCCTTTAATAAACTTTTGGGAAATTATAAGGATTCAAACTTCAAATAAATTGTACGAAGTACGAATATGCTTGAAAATTTTAAACAATTAGGTTGTTCTGTCAGCTTAAAAGTTCATTTCCTGATGCCGTCAGTGAGGAACATGGTGAAAGATTTTAGCAAGACATTAAGCAAATGGAATGCAGATACCAAGGTAGATGGAACAAAAATATGATAGCAGATTACTGCTGGTCGCTACATAGAGAACATCCGCAAGTTACACACAGAAAAGCTGATCCCACATGGAGTATTCAACACAAAAGAAAAATGTACTACAAATCCTAAGAAACTTGTCTTTATGCGGCCATTGCTGAATATTCAAAATTATATACTTTTGTACTAATGTCAGTAAACGCCTCAGAAATGTGGATTCTAGATATATATATATGTGAGTATTAAAGTAATTTTTCACACAAAACTTCTTAGTTATTACTTTATTTTACTTTCTAGAAATGTAATTACATGGTATATAAAGCATTATTTCTCTAAATTTTCAAACGCAATTTTCAAAAAACTGGTACGTGATGGACATATTTGAAATTAGCATACCAAAATGCATATAAGACAATCGCTACTTTGCAAAAAATATTTAGTCACTGAAAATTTCCAGACCTGTGTAATTTATTATTGTTCTAATTTGCTATCTTGCTGAACTTGTGTGCCAGAAAATTCCGTAACCTTATATTTCCTATGACTAAACCTTTATTCTGCACTTATGTTAACATAGATTTTTTATGCAGTAATTCGACCTACATTTCATTCTGTTTGAAACACTTTTAAATAAACCTAATTTTAATTCTTAATTTTACTGATATCGCCTTATTATTTTAAAGTATTTCAGACAGATACATTAAATTGCATAAGACTCAATAGCATAGTTCGTTCAACCTTGACTTCAGAAATGTGAATCTTTTCAAATTATAGTATACATACTCCACTTAACGATACAATCATTGAATCATATACCCCAAATAGTCGTAAACGGTCAAGGGGCTAATGGTCAATCATAACTGTAAATATAAACCAGAACGATAAGATTTTTTTAATGACTTGCCTGCCTTTTTTTTCTTTTACTTTCTCGTTGAGACTCCGCAATGCATCAATTCTCTTGAGCCTCTTCAACAACTATGGTCATTTCGTGATGCCTAATAGAATATTGCCAAATCTAGAGAAGTTACACCGTCAATAGGGATTTTTAATGTGCCAACCATTACATTGACATGGGACCTAGGGTTTTACGTCCTTATCTGAGAAGAAGGCACGGTTTTATAAATTTTTCTTCGCTAAAAAATGCACTGACCTCGAACGAGTTAGAACCCGTGTCCCTTGGATGTAGCGGCAAACATACTAACCACTACAGCAATTGAAGCATCGTTTGCCCTTCTTATAAGCGATTCTGTATTTATATAATTAGACAGGACCTTTAGGTAAATTTTATTTATTAAATTTAATAAACGGCAAATTTTGAATTTTCTCTTATTTAATAAAATATTAGCATACATTAATAAACCAAAATATAATAGTTTCACATTAAATCATTATGTAGCATTCGTAAAGCTTCTAGAAAAGTCAGAATTTAAAAATTGCTACATCTATACAATATTTAGGTTCGGTGAAATTTTGCTGTAGTGTCTCTAAATAAGGAGATACAACAAAAATATATTCCATTTGTTTCGAGTATGTATGAAAAACGCTCTTGAAGGTTGTTTTTCAATTAATTTGGACATGTAAACCACACTTACCAGAATTTCCTAAAAAAAGACCAATGTCAACGTCCCAGAAATTCTTTATCATGATAACACCCAGCACACATTGCAGCTCTTATCACAGATGTTTTGATCAAATTAAAAGTTCTATTTAGGAATCCGCTTACAGTATGCTTCAGTAATCTTGAAGTAGGAACCAATGACCCTAAACATTGGTTTCACAATTGAATAAAAATATCCGAAGAATACAAAATTAGCAAAATTTCTCTGCAAAATATATATCATCCTATGTTTGCTATCATTCCTACTTTATTTTAAATAAATTGTTTACATTAAGTTATAATAGTAAGTGAGAATCAGTTGAAGGTTGCATTTTTAAATAATCGCAATGAAACAAAATGAGGGAAATAGCAAAATTCCAAAAAAAAACTTTAAACGGCCTTGTATGGCTATTTATCATATTTCCATATACAACAAACTAATAAATAACATTATGGTTATTTGCTACCAGTTTAAAAAGAACAAATAAGAGGTATGCTTGATAAATATGTTTAACATATTCCAAGGTTTATAAAAATATTGGTAATGTTACAGTGTCTACCTAACATTATAGTGACATAATTGCAATATGTAATAAATTAAACATTTTTATAAGCCTAAGATTCTTATGTTATGTAACTGACCCCAACCTGCTTCTGGTACCCGAACAAGCAAGGTTGTATTACTCCCAATTAACGCCCACATAAGTACTTGCCAACAGCTGGTTGTGTGATCGTGTAATTTTGAAAGATCGCATATTAAAATTTTCCTTTAAAGTCTATGTTTCTAAAATTTATTTATGATGCTTGTTGAGAATTCAATTTAGGCAATTTAAATGCAGTGGCGTAACGATACTTCACATTAATCTTTTTTAAGAACAACAGTTATAATATATGCAAATTTATATGACGTTTTAAATTATTTGATTATGCGTTCTTAACAAATTCGTGTTTTAAATACATTCTTAGCTTAAGCTAAGGTTTAGGATTTAAAATATTCGGTTAAATTTAAAATTTTTAGAAAAATATTACTCTAGCAAAACTTTCAAAACAATAAAAAATAATTTCGACTACATAATTAAAGAAATAATAAATGGCCCGTAGTACAAGACTAGTGATAATTTTTCACTAGCTTTTGTTTTTTGCGAATGACCTTTATAATTATGTATTTATCCCTGCAACACTTTTATATGTTTTATCAGGTTTTCAATTGGCTTCTGACGCCAATGACTGTTTGCAAAGTTTACTTGGATGTATTTCACATTACAGAATTTTGATTATTTTACACACAGACACTTGGTGTAACATAGCTGAACTTGGCCATTAATATCTGCGTATCAGTTACTTCATCCGGATTTGCATTTCTTAGATAGTATCTTAAATTAAGTGTACGAGGTTAATTCAATAAATGCAAGAGATGACGCCATCAGAACAAAATCAATATTATTTTGTTCAAGTATATTCTTCCAGATGGCGTCATACTACATACCAATTTGCAAGAAAATCTGCCGATTGGTTTATGTTCGACAGCCATTTAAAGTAAGTAACTTGTATTAATTCACTGCATTGGCAGAAAGTGATTTTCGCATTCCAATTAAACAATATTGTCTGCGTGGAAAAACAATAACAGAAACAAAACTAAAGCTTGACAAATATTACCCGAACTCAAAATGATCACAAGCGATTTAATGATGTTCATTGAAGTCGTACGAGCCTTCGCAATTTTGAGCGGTGTGACGGGCTAAAAGATTCCCATACACCAGAAATGATAACAAAAGTGCATGATATTGTGCTGGAAGATCATCCAGTAAAGGCGCAGACAATTGTGGAGGTTTTAAACTTATCGATTGGTGCAGTAGTTTTAATTTTAAGAAAAAGTTTTCTGCAAGATGCGTGCCGTGGTTTTAACAATGGATCACAAGCACAATAGTTCAACAACTTCGAAGTATAGTATGAAACTGTTTAGGCGTAATACACCTGAATGTTTGCGCAAATTTATTACTGTTAATGAGACTGAAAATTACTACTATACTTCGGAAATCAATAATCAACCGAAACAATTGGGTAGATGCTTGTTTAACTACACCGAAGAAGGCAAACGTGATGCCATAGGCTGCTAAAGTGATGGTACCTGTTTTTTGGAATACTTATGTAATATATTACGTTGATGCCTTCAAAAATGTAGATCAATAACTATTATTCATCGTTGTTGCACCAGTTGAATGAAAAAATTTAAAAAATAGGCCGGATTTGGCAAACAAAAGATTTTGTTTCACAATGATAATACACCAGCACATTCTTCAGCTATTTCAACTGCAAAAATATATTAATTCCATTTATAAATACTACTAACTGCTCCATATTCACCCAACTTGGCCCCTACTGAATATTTCTTATTACCAGATATAAAAACCTTGCTTGCTGCTAAGAAATTTTCATCCAATGAAGAAGTAATCGCCGAAGTAAACGCGTATTTTGCAAACTAACAATTTTATTTTACCGAAGGCACTAAACGTCTTGAATACCGTTGGAGTAAGTGATTTGAGTTGGAGGAGGACTATGTTGAAAAATAAAAAGTTTTTACACCGAAAAACAACTGCTGGATTAAATTTTACCTGACCTAGTGAGCTACTCTCGTATATACTTATAGAACAATGTTTACTTTGTTTACTATCGTTTAGCAACAAGTGTAAGCGCATCTTAAATTTTGACAAAAAATATTAAGTTATTTAGAAACACCCGGTATATAGAAATATATACTTATTGCTGAACATAATGGATAACATCTTGTCAACATCTCTATGATTATAACAATAGGCTTAAATTTTCAAAATCATAATTAATTCAGTTAAAAATAGCATTTCACGTTCCTTCATTGTTATAAGCTTAACAGTAATTGGGATTCCCAGATAACGCTAAGTAACAAGAGCATTTCATAAAACTTCTATGTCAGCAAATGCGTAGTTAGGCAGCAACCACTTCAGGCGCGATTAATTTTCTAAAAATAGTTGTTAACGACCCCCATCTTTCCCCTGGATCCCATAAGAAGTGTATCTAATAGTCAGTTGAGGTTAGAGGTTTCAAAAGTAAGCAACGATTCATTGGTCATGACGCTGAGTGCACGCGAACTCTTAAGTAATGGAACGATGTCAAGGTTCATTTATGTTTTAAACAAAAGAGCTTCCCAAATTAAGTTTTAGTGAATGACTGAATTGTTGGCAAATTCGGCATGTTAACGCCGTAGGTGGATTGTAACTGGGTCGATCATCGTTTTCCACGTTCGATTTCCTGGTCAATGATTGAGGATCGAACTGGTTAGTGCAAACAAGGTACAAAATCATGCTGCTTGGGAAGTCACGAAGTTCTCCGACTACAAGTAAGTGACGTTCTTCTAATTAGTTCCTAACAAAACGTAATCCTTGAAGCTTCTCTTTGGGACTCGACAACCACCCCCTTTATTTTAATAAACTCCGCTCGAGCACGTATTTCCGTCAACTTGAAAGCTAGACAGTTGCAATAAATTATTTTGTAAAGAATATAACGAAGTAATAATTAGTTTAATTACTTATTTAGCTTAAGGCCACAATTTAGGGATCGAAATTTTTGTTGCATTTAGTATTAGGACAAATATTAGAAACTCAGGGGTCACCTAATTTAATTATAGTTAGCCAGATGTTTTGAATCATTGCATTTATCTAATTGTATATTTTACACTGCGAAGTATCCATAATAGTGACTTATCCAATTCAGACTTTATTATTTCATAGCTTTAAGTACTTTTAGCATAAGTAACCATACTTTCTTTCAGGGAATTGCTAGAAATAAGTAAGGCAAATATCTTAATTGTAAGTCTCGATGGACCCGATCGAAGTATAAACCCAGTGACGTACGCACCTCTACCTACATAGTAAGTTTACCGTTGTGGTGCCAAATTTTAAGTTTTGGAAAAGGAGCCTGTGTTCTTTGCTTGGCGCCCTCGAATACGACTTTCCCCTATTGTTATTACTGCAAGACGTTCCTGAACGTAGTCCTATTTAGTTTAATAGCTAACTTGGAACTCTCCATCTCCACTGTCTGCCGGTACAACCTCTCTAGTTCAGGAAATAACACCGTATGCACCCTTAGGGTCGCAAAAAATCTGTCACCCGTTATACAATTTTAGCTATTTTACAAGTAATATTTCTTCTTAGTGTAGCTGTTATTTTACTATTTCTATTTCTCTGATTTCAACGCTAATGTTTTAATTATCTTTGATCAATAACTAGTATGACATTTGATTAATGTATTATGTTATTAATAATAAAGTTCGGATTAGTTCTATATCTTTAAGATAAATTCTCAATCAACAAATAACCCTGCAGAATCCTTGTGGGAAACGGCTTTCGGATAATTTTCAAAAAAAATTGATATATTGCAATTCTCAACATGTAGAAGAAAAGTGTAGTTTTCGAGATACAACACTTTAAAGTTGGGCTTACAAACAACTTAAAAACGTATGTTTACGAGTTGATATACGCGCGATTTCTTATTTAAATATTAATACATTGTTATACTGTCAATTGTTCATCTCTTTTACTCATAGTTAAGATTACTTAAAAGTGACGTATGATAAAATGTTTCTTCTTTCAAGAAAAATATCTTGACTATGAGTAGAAGGGATAAACAATTGGCAGTATAACAATGTATTACTTAATATTGAAATAAGAAATCGCGGGTATATAAGCTCGTGAGTATACGTTTTCAAGCCGATATTATAGAGGCCCTAAGTCGATATTCCTTTAAGTACGAATAACTTCGTCTGGTAAATAGAATCCGCTGGTGAATATAGATTGATTCATTATCCCAATAGAAAAATCTGTTATTGGTAGTTCACTTCAGTATCATCACCCTCCAATGAAAAAATGGCTGCAATAGTACGGTCGTTATGTTATATATGTAGTAGACCGCTTTATGTTCGTCAATTGGCACGTATGGACGGTGATGAGAAAATAAATAAACACTAAATAATTATTACAAAGCGTGCTGAGTTTGAACATCCCCTTTTATGTTTTGATGATAAATCAAGGTTGTGTATGAACTGTAATGGGCCAATTATTTATTAGTGAAATGGCTATGATCGAGGCGGATCCTACCTGTCTACGATTAAATGTCTTGACTCAAACAGTATCCCAGATTTACGTCATGTGTAATGTTCACAATAATGTACAAACATTATAAATACAATGCAGAGTGCACGTCTTCATAGAAACAAACGTCTATATATCGGATAATGTGAAGAGTTGTGAAAATCATTTGGATGAAAATGACTTTTTCTCGAAAATATTATTACCTGCACTACGTTTCCTCGACAGACCTTATGTTACCAAAGGTCCACGGTTGCAAGTATATTTTTACAGCACCTGAGAAACGTGAGTGTAAATAGAACAAGAAATATAGAAGAAAATCACTTAACTGATGAGGAATTTCGGTGTATAGCACCAATCGATAAACAGTAGTTTATAATTAAAACAATTTTTGGATTAAACTGTGTAACTTTAATAAAAATTAAACGTTTCGAAAACTATTTGCTTTCTTTTTCAATAAATTGACAATTCA
>JAHWXV010077778.1:0-18929 GCA_024586415.1 Phrixothrix hirtus
GTGTGTTCGTATAATTGTAGAATGTAGGGATATACCAGTCAAGTATAATTAAGAATCAAAACATTCTGTTTTTAGAAGTTTAATTCATCGTCAATTATTATATTATATAATTTTATATAATATTTCTTAAGCATTTCATATCCTTGTATATTATCTAGGCGGCTACTCAGAAATTTTTCAGTAAATCGAGTAACCGGAAGTTCTTTCACTGCTAACTATGAATACAACAACTATGAAACTAATAGCCCTAACTAACTGAAAATTTATATTTAGGGTCACAATCGCCTTTTTCTGCAAAATCAAAAATTTAGTTAAAATCAAATAACCGGAAGTACCACTTTATTTCTGTCATTTTTAGATATTTTCCGAATTCTTCATTTTCATGACTTTCTTGAAGTCGGCTATAATGCTTTTTCTAAAACTTAGTATATTTCTTAGCTACTTAGTTTAGTTTTATATTAAGCAAGCAGTTTCTCTAATAAACTTTTGAAAATTGAGTAACCGGAAGTACTTGGAGTATTAGTTGTGAACAAGGTACCTCAAAAAGTAATCATTATATGAAAATAAGAAACTATATTTATGTTTTATATCTTCTGTAATTGAAACAGCAAGAATTTAGTTAAAATTGACTGACCGGAAGTGCCGCTTTATTCTTGCGATTTTTCCGAAAATGTTTTAACACTTTTTTTGAAACTTGCTACCGTAAACTTAGAGGTTTTCCTGAAAACATGGGTTGAACTGAGTTATCAGAGAAAATATCTGTGTTTAAGTAGGTTTTACGTGTCCAGTAACTTGGATGAGTAGTCGTTAGAAATATCGTTCCCAAAATATACGTAAATAATATTTTAATTATTTGTGAATATTTACATATTTGTATATCTATGTGCGTAAGGGAAAGCCGTGTGTTGTCTCACACCAGATTTTTTTTCAACGTAATCGCCGTTTACGTTTAAGAACTTGACGTATTTAAATGCCGATTTTTCTATTCCTATTTTGTAAAATCTCCGGTTCTACTTTCTTAACCATAGTTCGCTTCTGTTTACGGTGTTGTCGTGGTCTAATCGTTTTAGCGACTAAATAGAGCTTCGTTTTCCGGAATAAGAGGAAATTATTTGGAGAAAGGTCTGAAGAACATGGTGGACGCTTGAAAGCTTTCCATTGTAATATTTACAAAATTGATGCATTTGTTGCGCAGCATGTGGGCAGAAAAAAACATTTTTCCGCATAGCAAACTGCGTTTCTTCTTTTTAATGAGTGTATTTTAATTTGTTCGAGCGAATTAATGTATATCTGCACGCTACTCACGCGTGTAAAACTATTTGCTCGACTTAAACGTCCCGCTAACCGACTTCTAACTAACAGGATTCCAACAACAAATTGTGGCCATCCTTATAATTAGGCAACTAATTTATCACTGCAGTTACAACCAAATTGTACAACACGTTATGACGCAACTCTTAATGGAAACATATTTATGAGACATCTTTAGTAAAGTAGCGACTAGAATAATTTATTTTGTTATTTTATTAGGCGACCTTGCGTTTTACAGCTACAAAACTGAAGAAAAACTATAAAGTATGAGATTCAACCAATGATTTATGAAAAATAAATATTACTTTAACACTTGATTTCCACCATCATTTTCCAAATAGTTATATTGGGCTTGCACACGGTAATTCCGGCAAATGTCTTACGATTGGAGATTTTTCTGAACACGTGTTAGCGTTAGCATGATGAGAACCTTCTGCGAGTCCACTTAGACACCTTCAATAGTCAAAATGCCGTCTTTTAAACCAAAATTTTACTTTATGGATGATACAGCATTTATCACCGTCTAAATTTGGCGAATGATCATGTCGTTTAGTACTAAGAATTTCTAATAATTGATGAGACGTATAAGGTCACAATATCCTGGTATAACATCCTGTTCTTGTTTTTCAACATCTGGAACCGTTGCACCTCCCGATTTCCCTCGGTATTAATAAAACGTCACATTAAAATACCACAATAAATAATGGCAGAGCCATCTATTGTTTATATTAGGAGTATTTTAATATAAATAAAATAAAGAGAAGAAGAGTCCTCCTAAAAATTGACATGAATTTTAAAACTTAATTCGGCACAAGTGTATTACAACTGTATTATGAACAATTCTAAGGCTTCTCACCAAAATAGGTAAAAATATAGAAGTTTGCATTTTCAACCAGCGTGACACCACACCAGCAGACCAATGGTTTCGCCCTAGTGAGGCTCATCAGTTTAAAAGGAAGTTTTGCATTTTGAACCAGAGTGCATAGCCACCCAGCACTGATGACTCCTCAATTGGTCTGCTGGTGCTGCGTCATGCTGGCTGAAAATGCAAACTTTTATATTTTTACCTATTTAGTTAGGTTAAAAATCTTTTGGTTAGAAACCTTAGAATTGTTCATAATACAGTTTCGTCGCTTTTCACTTGTGCCGAATTAATTTTTAAAATTCGTGCCAATTTTAGGAGGAATCTCCTTCTTTATTTTATTTATATTAAAATACCATAAGTTTGAGCATAATTTCCGTTTCAGACATGGTGTTTTGAGTAATTTACGTAAAACCCCCTGTGGTATTTTTATAATTTAAAACTATTCCTAGGTTCGACAATCTTCATGAAACTAACGGACTTCCTATTTTAGATATTTTGATGTATGTTCAAAGAGTTCGAGATTACAAAGTTACAATTGGAAATATTATAAAAGCTTAGATCTCGTTAAGTTGTGACGTAATTCATTTCAAGTAAGTATGTTGGCAATATTATTTTATCCCTACATTATATTAGGTATAGCCTATAGAAAGTAGGGTGATTTATAGGAAGCTAATTATGAAAAAGACATAGAACATTCTTGACGCTTTTCTTGCAGGAAACCTTCGCACATTTCTATTTATACTATAATAACACCGTAGATATTTGACTTATGTCGTAAAAGTGGCGTTAGGATTATCATGGACATTGTTACAGCACTTTTTAGGCAGGAGTGCTGCACCTTCTTGAAACTTAAATTTATCGTGCTTGCTTATAAAATTTAGAATGCTATAGAATTGCAATTTTTTAATGAAATTAGCTAATCAAGTTAAATCGCATCTAGGCGAGCTTTTGTAATTTGGTATTGTTAGACACCATAATTAATAAGTAAACAATTACGTTGTTCTAACATTAGCAATTTAAATAAACTATCACTTAGTTTAAATTTCTAAATAATTTTGCTGTAATATAAAATAACCAGTAATATTAAGTTTTAAACAAAGTTTCAGAGATTATAAAAATTTATAAGTTTACAAGGTTCAAAGTGCCCATAATAAACAAATCATGCGTGAGTTTTAAAATTTGCGTAAAAGAGTAAAACTTCAAAGCATTGTGATGTAAAATGGAATTATGCAATCTAATATTTTACATAACATCTCTTAGAGCATAGATACCGCCAATCGGAAGCACTATTTGGCGGCAATAAAAACCGACCGGGGCTTAAGCTGTAAAATGCAAAGAAAAAAAACCACGATTTGAACAGAAATTTAACGGTCGTTATTTTAAACATGAAACTAAACATTTTTAAATCTGGAATAAGCCATTGGATAGAAAATACAGAAGCTGGATATCCGAATGTTAATATAAGATCTGACGACGCAATTTCATCATACCTTATCTTTTCTTGTACGTGTGATTATCGCTGGTGAATTAATCAAGCTAAGACAAGTTGTAAGGTTCATTGAAAGCAGTAATGTAGACAATCTTACTTTGTGTCACGTATATGTGGATCAGGGCATTATTACGCTCTGAAGTTTACATATCAACGTAAATTAAATTTTCCTAAGGTAAACAGGAAAATAAAATCCAATGGTCATAATGCATCTTAAGAAAAGACCGCAAGTTTGAATTGGATATTTAAAAGGGGCGTAAATCCTTTTATAGACAGCTGACCTGGAATTTGAATATCCAGATGGATGTCTAATATTTTAAAATCGAAGAAAATACAAACGAAAATTTAAACTGTAAGTGCATTTAATAACTCATTTTAAAACGTACATTGAACAAAGGCAAATGTACTTCATGTTGTTGATGAAATTTATTTGGTGCGACCGCTAGGGTGACTATCGTAAGCATTTGACTAGGCAGATTCTGCAAAAACTCTCTGCAGGTAAAGAAAAGGATTGCAAGTATTAGAATCCGTTATACAGAAGGGTGTTAACCTTGAACTGGTTGATAAAGACCAATACAGTTCGAACTAGTTTGTCTACTTCAATCTAGATCCAAAAAAAGATTACGTAACTAAATTACGTAATAAAGCAATGTATTATAATTGTTAATAGCTGCCAAACGAAGCAGACAAACAGTGTTCAAAAAGGGCGCTTCGACATTGTAAGGTTACTTAACCTCCATCGCTGAAAGCTACTGTATTTCGGCTCTTTCTGTTATTAAAAATCTAAGTTTTTAGTGGTGCGACCTACTCACCATTATAATAGCGTACCGTACATGAACAGATTCGCTATATTGCAACAGAACTTTGAAAGTCAACATTGTAACACCAGAGTAATTAAGATGTTTGACAATTTTGAAGTATTCCGAATTATACAAATACATAAACCTTAATGTTCAGGAGCACTAAGCGGAGCCGTTAAAGACGGGTCATTGAAATAATAAAGAATTCAATAATGAAGTGTTCAAACAAATAAATCTATAAAATGTAACTATTATTGTATTTTCACATTTATGTAACTTGACGTTCTATTAATCGTACTTTCAATAAGCAGCCCGTTTTTTCAATGTAAAATTTGTTAGAAATTCTCTAGTAATTAAATTTGTCAATTCAAGTTTGTGAATATTGTCCCCTAGGACATTGATGTACGATTAAAATAAAAATTTAAATACGCGTAACAATTGCTATTGTTTTGTTATAGAAAACAATTGATTTAAAACAATAAACCGTATTATCTTAATTAAAACGTTTAAAAAAGCAATTTTTCATTTTGTACGTTTATAAAAGGTTCTTTGTTTTTTCTTGTCACGATTATCTTTCATCTGCCAGTTTAGTTTCATTTTAACAAAACCTTTTTTATTTAAAGGCTTATACATAAAATACGTTCATTTCAATATATTTTTTAGCACTTCTAGATCATTTATTTGTTCTATAGAAAACATAAGTATTTATGAAAGTATTACCTCAAAATATCCTTAAACAAATGCTATACCTTTAAAGTTGAATATAAAATAAATAACTATGAGTTGGCAGAAACTGTTTAGCTCAAAATTGACTCTCGCTGCAAAACAAAGAAACATGCAGCGTTGTTTCAAACACCTGCAGCTATCTGAAACCTGTTCCTACTGAAGTCCGATGTTGAGCTGACAGTATACAATTTGTTTGAAATTGCATGCATGAGTCGAGTGGAACATTATACAAGCCTCAAAAAACGTATTGTTTCTAGCAAAATTAAAATGAACCGTAGTTTTCACAGAAATCTTTATTATGATGTCCTACATATGTTTCGGTTTTTTATGTATAGAGCGTCATCAGGGAAATTAAATAAAATTATTAATAAAAATCGATGTTAAAATTAAAAATACTACATATTAGTTTCGTAGGAAATAACAAGTAACAACTTCCTACGAAACTATTATGTAGTATTTTTAATTTTAACATCGATTTTCATTAATAATTTTATTTAATTTCCCTGATGACGCTCTATACATAAAAGACCGAAACATATGTAGGACATAATAATAAAGATTTCTGGGAAAACTAGGTTTCATTTTAATTTTTCTGGATATAATTTTCGTTTTCTATTCAAGTTATGAATTTCAATAAACGCATTATTAATAAATTTCTCAGAAATTAAGGTATAAAAACATTAAAAATTTGTGAAATACTTAAAAAAATGGTTTGATAAGAAGACACTGTTAGACATAAGTATGTATAAATGGAGTAATACAATTACATGCTGTGTCGAAAATTAATCACATTTTTGGCCCCCAGAAATATCCATCGCAGAAGGGAACGTTGACATAACGATCGACAATTTATAGAGCAAAATATTGCCACTATGTTAAATATCAATATCAGTAGTGCGGAAATAATATCAAAAGTCCAATTTAAATATCCCAGTGTCTAGGCACGTAGATTCTAAAGATTGATAGTTGGCCAGCACAAACTGATCCGATTGAAATCGCTTATTTTTTACTGGCAAGAGGGCGAATGCGCTTTTGAAATATATTGTCACTACTAATGAGGTCTGGTAACACTACTTTACTCCAGGAACCAAGACAGAATCAATGCATTGACAACATCCTTCATGACCAAAGCCAAAAAGACGAAGTTATCACGCGCTATATGGAAACTAAAGCACGGGACAAGCTTATCGAAAAGTCAGTCAAGTCCGGCAAGGCTATAGAAGAGCGAGGTGTTTAAACACTGTACAGTACTATGCATCAGGCGTAATATTTTGCAACTCCTACGGTATACAATGGAGTCTTTCAATAATAAGATATACAGTTTGTCAGAATGAAGGCCGAGACGATACATATGAAAAGGAATTTAGTTGAAGGCGACCTACAAGAAGATTCACTCTGTATATGCATAGCTAATTTATTGATAATGATTGGCCCTGTGATTTCTGTAGCAGTTAGGATGGCGGAATACTCGATTTGCTGAGAAATCCGAACACGGTCGGAAATAAAGAGACGCGTCTAAGGTAGACCGCCTTATATATGGATAAATTAAAATCAAAGGAATTGTATGAGCATGCCAATTCTGCAAAGCAGGCTAGTAAAATTGTTACTACAAAACTCAAACACAGGTTTTTGAATAATATCCCCATGGAGAATAGGTGACTAAAGTCCATCCAAAGTAAAATGTCCCATAAAGTATTAGTTCTTAAAGTTTTAAACTAAAAGGTATTTAATAACTTACCACTTGACAAAATGAACCCTATGGCTAGGCGCAATAGTTTTCATAATTGAAAGTTGCTTAATTGAGCTTCGGACGAGAAGTACTGAAGTAGACAATTAGATCAGCGGATTTCTACAATTAATAACGATTTCTATTTAAATTTTATTAAACGTAATACATAATAATCATTAATACAATATAAAATATTATTTTAATTAAATGTATAGATGGCAATAATATTGTACAATTACTTTCAGAAATGCAATAATTATTTCCTCGTGATCCTAAAGTCCTTTTCGAAAATAGTTTTATATATGCAATTGTAATATTTAACGCAGTCTGGCCAATTTATTCGCAACGAAAGAACTTTATAATTATAAGAAAATAATTATTGAATTTCGGAAATTAATTGTACGCTATTATTTAAATACACACATTATTAACGCCACCTATATATTTAATTAAAGCAATATTATATATTACATTTATGATTATTGTTGATCAGGTTTAAATAACTGTTAATAAAAATCGTCGTAAATAGTTGAGAACTGCTGACCTAATAGTATACTTCAATACTTGCTGTTCTAAGCTCCGTTAATCAGTTGTCAATTATGAGAACTATTGTACCTAGCCATAGAGTTCATTTTGTTAAATCATTTACCTTTAAGTTTGAAATTTTAAGACTTAATACTTTAGGCGACATTTTAGTTTGGATGAACTTTAGCTTATGAAGCGGAATTGTATATTACGTATATAAATCAAGTAATTATTTTGTACAAATACTCGTAAAGCGCTTTTGAGAAGCAACTTGCGTTAATTGCTTTAAATACTATTAACTACAATATTCAATATACTCCGCTTATTAATTGATCCGGTACTTCAAATCAACAAAAATTTTATTTTTTAATCACTGAATATTTAATTCAAATGTGCTATTCGAAGTAATTCAACTGACAGATCGATGAGTGAAGATTGTTGCTACATTATTTGGAAAATAGGAACAATCGAAAGTTTTTCCGCGTTACTTAACATTTGGCGGTGACAATGGAATAAAACGCCACCTATTATTTATGATGACGCTGTATAGTGTGCTTCCAACCGATATTTTATAATTTAACAATTACAGGAACACTTGACAGCTTCACACCATAACTGCTCGAAAGAGTATATCCTAAATTATGACTGATCCATAGTCTTAGCTTCCCTTTCAAAATTGGCTTCTAGACAGACCAATAAAATGTTTTAGAGGTGCAATTATATGAATTTGGCGGTAAAGAAAACATTCCGCACATTTGAGATGTTACACAACATGTCTTTATTAATCAATGTTCTTCTTAAAAGCATTTTCAAAAGAAAACGCGTCCACATTTTAATACCACTTGCTAGATACCTCTCTTAGTTTGTACTCCTTAACCGCAACCTTCAACAAGATGACGTCAAATTTCCTAGCGTAAGTAACTAAACGTGACACAATTGTATTTTACACGCGACAGGAATATGGTCAGTTTAGTTCTTAAATTATTTAATGAACAACTTGTAGAAGCGGATTGGATGACTGTATATAGCTGCTATACTAAATTCTATTAGAAATAATGGCTGTTACTAAACAAAGGTTTTTACTATCTTTACATTTTAAAGAATACAATTGTTGACCGTGAAATTATGAATTTAACCTTTACTTAATAAAAGAAATACAATGGAATGCGGTTGCATTACGGATGGTATTTAGAATTCAATGATAAGGAATTTCCAAAAACGTTTACCTGCTAATGTTCAAAATAATTAAGTAATTTGACCATTTTTTTTCTATGAAGGACTCAGTAGCGGAACCAAATTATATTCCTAGATAAACAGTGGTGATTTTGCTATACAGTGTTCAAGAGAAATCAACAAGAGCCGAGCCCCCTTAAAAATGAAGAAATTTGCATTGCAAATTTGTCAGATTTTGTTGGCGTCCTGCGCCAATATTTCAATTTACCGCCGTACGCTTACGGTAAATGCTGGGTTGTTAGGACTACGAAAATAAATAGAATCGGTCGGAACAAACACGAAAGACGAGTTTTTTTACTCTCTGTGGTGATTAAAATGTTATTAATAAAATAAGGTGACGGTTGCAAGCGATTTCCGCTATTACGGATTACAAATGTGTATAAGTTGTAACAACTCGTCGTGAAATCACCGAGATATGGCATTAAAACACGCATAGATCTTACGTGATAGAATCGGTGGTGTGTGAGTGATTTTTCAAGTTTCCGGGGTGAGTGTAAGGTTTCAGCAGGGGTAAGTGTGGCGCAATCCCAGACCTCAGAAACCAAATAGTAGGTTTCTGGGAAATTACCTGTCTTTTTTCACCCAGTTCGCAGCTTCATTGGACATGTGAGTCCATGTGAGAGAGCAGGAATGTGCATGAGTCACAACTGACGATTTTGGTGTTTTGGGTAAGCCAGTAGACCTGTGGCGCGTCAACCAAGGTACTTATTATTACATTCTTCGCTTCAACATTGTTCGCCTATAAGGGCGTATGTGATATGCTAACGTATATCGGCGGGAATCCAGTGTAGTTTATAGTCCTGGCTACCGACTATTGTAGAGCCCAGCTTAAACCATTCCCGTTGTGAGGGGAGCCTGTCAGGTCATAATTCCTGTCCGAACTATGGACGCAAATCTGTATTTACTGTGATTAGTAGATTTAGACAATAATTTTAGTTTATAGTAGATTGATTAGTCTTTCCCGTAATTCTTGAATTAGGTCGCATTCAAGAGCAGAAGAAGTTTACTTGTAACATTATGTGTCTTGTTGTTGTTGTGTAAGCTGTATAAGCCATTTCTTTAGGCATAGATAAATGGTTATTCCCCAATTAAACTTTCATTTAAACTTAGAATAAGCTAACTGTGATTATTCTGTATTTCAGGGGATACATGTTAGTCAAGGTACACCCCCCCCCCCTCTAGCCATGTGTTTAATTCATATTAATGTTTGGGACCCAGGTAAGAGGTGAATCCAGGACAACCCAGTTATAGGTCACGGAACTGTTTATCCCTGTTCCGAAGGACACTTCTATTCACTGTACGGCCAACACGGAGCAGTGCCCCCCCCCTCCAAACGTTAAATCTTTGTACGTATTTCCGGAGTTTTCCTTAGACCGTCGATGTGCTGGTGAAATCTGCCGCGGACCTCCTCCTCCGAGAAAAATATAGCAAACTAAAAATGGTTGATCGAAGTAAAAGGTACTATGCCAGGTAACAAACGCCCTAAGGATCTGCACATGTGAGGCGTGTGCCCAGATTCGCTTCGATCACGGCAAAAGAGCGAAGCTATGCATAGCCTAAGAACGATGCTTCAAGAATCATTAATAAGTCATCGCCCCCAGGCGGAATAAGCATAAGCACTGAGCCGTTTAGTAAAAAGAGACCTAGGCTGCCTGACAACAATAAATACTATGAAGCAATTCCTCACGAACTTGCACTTAAGGGAGCAAGAAACCTTACTACCTCATCCCAAGATGAGAGGGAGACAGGGCGGTGTGTCTGGCACCACAAGTGGATTTCACAAACCTAACGTAGGATTGTAAGCTTCCTTAGAGTGTAAGGAGAACGCACCAATTCCCGACTTGAGTGAGGAAAGCTCACTGAAAAGAATGATAGAAGGGATCCTATGATAAAAAGAGGTAACTAGATCGTGAAAGTTGATTCTGGCAAGTTTTGTAGACAAGTCTCAACCACGAAAGAAGATAATCGCCCAAGAAGCAAAGGGACACGACGGATGTAGCAGGGGAGTAAGGAGTTACAAAGAGAAATAGCAAGAAATATTAACTCACACAAATCAAATACGATGGATCGCTGAAAACCAGTGTAAGTCAAAAATGAGGACCACGCCAATTACAAAACAGGGTAGAAGAAATGTTAAGGAAAACTATGAAGAACATCACATCTATCAGAAACGCATTCCCTAGACAAAATGTACAACAAGCGATGACAAGGAGTGACGGTATACGTAAGAGATGGGATGTTCGAAATTGTTGCAGGAGGTGGGCTATCAATTTAAAAAGGGCACTTAGGGTTTGGCGAGATCACTTTCTGCGGAAATTTCCCCAAAAACTGATCAGCCACAACCATAACGAAAGAGCAAAACATAGAAACGGCATGAACACAAACAACAAATTTTAGCAGCTAAACAGGTAGCAGCAGTAGAAAGTAAACATATCCAAGTGCTTGATTTCATCAAAACTTTTTCAAAAGGGACTAAAAGAATTCAAGTCTGAAAAATAAGCCAAGAGGACAGAAATAGTCAAATATGGACCTAAAATCGAAGCAACAGGACGTCAGCACAGTCCAAAAATTGAACTTGAAATATCGACCGACACTCACATAGGCGACAACAGAAATAAGACGAGAAGAAGGAACGGCAAAGAATCAAATCAGGCAATACGAGGAGGCTCTAAAAGAACCACACGATCACTTTCTAAAAAAAAATCCCACAAGCAACAGAGCCTCAGAATATTCAACATTGAAGAAAATCGAAAACAAAAGCAGTATCCCAATTCAAAAGCGTACACGCAGTGTGCCAGAGATTATACAAATCAAAATAGATGTACAGTTTAAAACAGTACTACAAAATATGTAAGCAGAAACTTACAGTCAAGATTGAGGGATGGAGTTTGCAAGTGATAAGCTTGTCACCTTTTACGACACGCAGCCCTCATGTGGAAACTATATTCTAAGGCTCCTCGCCACAGTGCGCAACTTAAATGTATAACAGAACGGTATTCGAAGATGACAAGCGACATAGTTAGATGGAGTTATTCTGTAGAGGATTAGATTTTAAATCTTTGGCATGACAAACACCTTTAGACAAGCTCGTACAAACTGTTCGTAAGTCTGATAAGAAAGTTTTCGTTTAATGGTCTAACGAATTTAGGGACTAATTTACCCGTAAAATATTTCGCGGCATCGCACACTTCGAAGTTAGGAGGACGACGACGTAAATCGTAATAATGTTTATTTTTTGAGTAGGCAACGTCAATACGCGCGACGATATCGATATCTAGGGAAGATAACGGGTGAGCTTGATCAAGCTGTACAGAACGGTCCGCAATTTGTGCTTCTACATCAACGGTAACGGAGTTATTAGTACTAGACTTTTGGTAAAAATATACGCTAGGAACATTAGTCTTTCTGTACGTATGCATCTAATATTTGCGCATAATAGAACGGGTGCTGTACGAAGAATTCATTTTTCTAATTCCAGGATCTCCAAGTAGAAGAAACACACCATTTTCGATACGCTGTGTAACAGGGGAAGCTCTAGCAGAATGTCAAGAACTATCAAAATATAACAATAACCTTGCGAAGTGCGAGATACAAGTCCAACTAAATCCATGTTATACAACAAAATGTCCAGTTCAACAATTTACTGTCAATAGTTACTGGCATTTTCAAAGGCAATTTTAGAAGAAAGAAATCCAAAAGACATCTTAACAAGGTATATCTTTCAGCTATATCTTTAAATTAATTATTAGAAGAAAATTTTGAAAAGAATGAATTTTGTCACAGATTATGACGACGCTCATTATAAATTCCGTAACCAAATTTTGCACAGGAATTTTTGAAATTCTAAACATTTCTGATTATCGATTTGTTTTCGTCACAATTTTCATAATTTAATTGACCCTGTCACACTGAAAGTGCTGTCCAAATTTCAGTCTAAAATCTGAATTAACAGTCGAAAAGAGACTGTGATGCATCCTTTTAAAATGCTTAAATAAATATATAATTAACATTTGCAAATTTCAGGCTAAATTAAGCAAATTTAGTTAATTATTTCACATAATTCAAAATCCAGCGCAGGTGCAGAACTGATTAGTAAAGCTCGCCCAACAGTAGCAAATAGACAACTCGTACAGACAATGTTGTAAAAATCTGTGGTTTTTATGCAAGTTATATTTGTTTGTTTATTTGTTTTGTGGCTGAGACTGCGAGATGCGAAAAATCCCTTGGCCCTCTGGGACAAGAACTATCATATAGTCATTTAGCCATTGAATTAGCGTATAATGTAATTCAAAGTTTATTTTACTTGGTTAAAAAGAGGTATCCGAATTATAGAAATTTTAAAATATTTTTTAATTCAATCATTCTGGTAGAAACCGAAATACCTTTCTGTAGCGACAAGGTTGTTTGTTAATTTAATCTAATTTATAATTTATAGCAAACTAGCTTTAAGTCCCAATTTCAGAGACATTTAGTTATAGATTTTCCAAATTTATGATCATTTTCTATGGAAATAATTGTTAACTCCAATCGCTGCTATTGTGATAATGTATCGATTAAGCTGCTAATCGACGGTTAAATTGATAAAATTGGCCCTAAATAAATTTTCTTGTAATAAACTGTTATATGCATTTGTGTAAGTACTGACAACGTCAAGTTATCTTTAAAAATTTTTGTTTTCATTGATTTAAAATTATAAATTTAAACATTCCTTTGTGGCAGTTGTATCATTTATAATAATATGCGTGTTTAATCATAATTTCAATTTTAGTGAATTGTTTATCTTGAAATTGTCTTATTTGTTTCTAGACCTTATGTTTAACCAAATCCCTACTGTAACAGGTAAGTAACTAATGCTTTTGTGTAGACCCTACGTCACTATGATCGGGTTATTACAAACCTTTGAAGTGACGTGGATGTTGACACTTTAAATAAATTATACCGCTCAAATAAACTTATATCCAATCTACAGCAATGCCCCGATCTCCAGAAGCGTCTGCTATGAGCCAAGTTTCATGTGGTTCCTGAATATAGACAGTTATATTCTGTAAGTCAAATTTGCACTTGTCTTATGTTTTCTCTCTACAATTTGTAACATGCACTGTTCGTTGGTCGCGACTTTATAATTGGATTATTAGAATTATTTACAGAAAATAAGATGATTGTTGCAAAAAGGTTAATCTAATACTAAAGGGATTACATACATTGTCTACCTAAATGTGTGAAGCTGCAGTTTACCTGAATTTTCGAATAAAAGAATTTTTTAAGAAATACTCGAGATCCACATCTTTATTTAGATTTGAATAAACCAAATTTCTTAAATAAGTAATAGAAAGTATTTTTAAATTTCACGTTTCGCGCTACTGCCGAATTTGAGTCAATTTATTGATTTACAAACTAACCTTTGTATTGTAGTAGCAGATTTCTGATATTCAAGTCGTCGGGGAACTATATGATTGGACAGACGTATTTCTAGTCAGTTACAAGCGAGTGCGCGTATTATACCTTAGGCCCTTTATTCGCAGAGTAGGCGGGTCGGGTGAACTACGAGTGTAGTATAAAGTTACCAAAGTTCGTGCTGCTCAATATGGACTCATGCAATACAAACAAAGATAAAATCCAAAAAGTGAAAAGAGAAATTGAAAAATACAAGTAATATATCAAAAAAGTAAAGGATGGCATAAGAAAACTTCTGGAAGAGGTGTCATTGCGTGAAAGTGCTAAGCAAAACCAAGATTACTTCAACGATAGGCAACATCAAAGGAAGAAACTCGCGGAAAATTACGAAGACGAAGATGGGTGCTCAACTCCACAAGTAATGGCTCAAGAACAAATCACAGACATGCAAGAATCGAATTGGACACAAATTACACAAGTGGGCTATAAGGACTTCCCACCATTAAAAATTCCAGCGAAAAAAGTCACTCCAGCTAGTATCAATCCGGAACCCAAAATTAAGAGACCATCGCCCATAGTGCTACAGCATAAGTAATCACACACCCAGTTTAAGCTGGTAGCAGAGGAGAACAACGTTTTAATAACCAAAACAATGAATACACCCGGAGGAATTAAAATGTTTACCGAAATCCCAAAAGAATATTTCGAATTCTAAGACTGCAAGAATTTGAGGAACCCTGTCACATCATCCAATTACCAGAAGAAACGGAGTTAAAGGTGGTGATTAGAAGAATCCTCGAGAGTATCACTGAAGAGGAAGTACTCAATGAACTAACAAAAAAGGGTACAAAATTAACACTATAAAACGACTAGGGAGAAGGTCTCGAAAATTTCCATTAGTGTTAGTAAACGATCCCAAAACAACAAAACGGAAAGAAATATTCAACTTGAAAGAAGTACTACAATTAAAAGTTACCGTGGAAGCAAAGAGGCGTCCAACAAGTGTGACCCATTGCTTTAGGTGCCAGTTATTCGGGCACGTGTCCTACAGGTGTTCGGCACGCTTCGGGTGCCTTAAGTTCGCGAAAAACCATCCCACGTTCAAGTGCGATCTAAAGGCAAATTCTAAAACCAAATGCTGCAATTGTTGGGGACAACATCCTGGAAACTTTAAACAGTGTTCTCAAAATCTAGAAAGCCTAAAACGAAGGATGATGGAAGAGATTAGGAATGCAAGACAGGCAGAATTAAGACAAGGGATCTCCTACGCGGAGAGAGCTAAAACAAGGCTGATTGACTCCTCAGCAACGAATGTAAAGCTAATACCAAATATGTTGTCGGTATTAGAAAATGCCGTCAGTAAAATGTTACCAACCTTACTCAACCAATTGATCAAAGGAGCGGCAGCACAATGAATAAGACCATAGAAAAATTTATTATTTGAAATGCTAATGGTATAAGCAACAAGAGGGATGAATTAGAACAATTTCTCAGAGAAAACGAAGTTTCAATAGCAATTTTGACGGAAACTCGCCTTAAAAGAGGCGACAAATTATGGTTAACAGGTTACAACTTGGTATGGGCGGAGCGGAAAGAAAGAAGAGGTAGAAGCGTCGCCATAGCGATCCATAAAACTCTTGACGCCAAGGGACCCCCAACAATTATAAAAAAATAGACATCCAAATTAGAAGCAGTCGCAGTCATGATAATGATAGGTACAGATATAGTAAATATTATTGCGACGTACAACCAACGAAGCAATAGAATGAGAGAGGAATATCTAGCAGCCCTCATAACATTCAGCCCTTCTTTCATCGCAGGGGACTTGAACGCTAAAAATCTTACATGGGGTTGTAGAAATACAAACATCAATCGCAAAACAGTGCACAAATTTTTAGACTACCAACCTGCAACCGGCATAACAGCTCCCAGCGACGCCACCTCTATATCAATAAGAAGAAGAGGAGATATAATAGACGTCGGTACACTACACCAACTGAAATAAAAGGCTACCACAACAACGAACCATTATCTCAACTCAGATCACTTCCCTGTAATTATAGAAATTCACGGTAACACTTAAAATGTAGGCAGAACGGAACGAGTTAGAACCAACTCGCTTAAATTCGTGTTTAATAAGGAATTATTGGTACCATCGACGAAGATCAATGATAAACTAGATATCGCGAGTATAGTCGAGAAAATAACAAGTATCATGCAAGAAGAAATCAAAAAATGCCAAACAAACACCTGCAAACTAAATAAATAGATGAAAGCTGACCAGCGACGAAAAAGAAATAGTCAGAGAAAATAATGCAATAAAAAGGAGGTGGGAAAAATACAAAAAACCCTAAGGTCAAGGCTCTACTTATAGCAAAACAAACAGAAGTAGGGAGCTTAATTGCAAGAAGGAAACGGGAGAATTGGGATCAGTTTCTTGAGGGCATCGAGAATGAGGGCCAAAATAACCTATGGAAACTCACGAAGAAGTACAAGATGGAAAGGGATCCAAACGCTCCCATCGAATATAATGATAAGCTTCAATTCACTGATAAAGAGAAAGCAGAAGCAATAAGTAGTCACTTGGTAAATCAATTCCAAAATCAGGCTAGATTACCTTCAAGGAAGACTGAGAAGATCGCAAAGGAATTAGCAAGTTTAATACCAAAAATTTTAGTGATCAATCCGCTGCAGATTACGCTGGAAGAACTCAAGGAGAAAAATCAAAGATTCTAAATCCAATGAAGCTCCCGGTATGGATGGAATCCCAACTAGGGCTGTTCTCAAAGTACTACCGGAAATAGTCCTCTAAGAAATAACAGATCTAATAAACGCAATTTTCAGAATACAACACTACCCAGAGTCGTGTAGGAAAGCAATTATTATCACTATACCAAAAAAAGATAAAAATCCAGTCATCCCAGCCAACAGACGGCCGATAAGCCTCCTTAACGGAATGACTAAAGTAACTGAACACCATGCAAAAAAAATACAAAGCTACCTGAAGGTCAAAGGGTTAAACTCGTAGCAACTAACCAATTCGGATTTAGGCTCAAACTAGCGCCGATTCAACAAGCTGCAAACTTGACTAGTCAAATATATAAGGAAAGAGATGCAAGACAGAAAACATGTGTAGGCTTGTATGATATCGAGAAAGCCTACGATAGAACGTGTAAAGATGCAGTTCTGCTGAAAATTGTAGGAATGAAGATTCGAGAAGATATGCGAAAATTTGCAGAAACGTTCCTGAAGCACAGGTCATTTCAGGTAAGAGGAGGCTTTGTTTTATGGACAACCCAAACAGCCGAGGAAGGCCTTCCACAGGGATCCCCAATATCACCAACGCTGTTCAACATATTTATCAATAAGATGCCAAAATTCGAAGAAACGAAAGGGCACAAAGTTTTCCAGTTCACCGATGATACGGTTTTAGTGTCAGATCAGAAAAGTTGGAACATATCTAGGCATAAGGCTAAACCAGAACATAGCCCGAAATTCCATACAAAAATGAGGGCAAGTATCGCGAGGAGAAAGTGCACTGAAGATATATGAATTAATAGGTCCCAAAAGTAATATACAATTCCAGATAAAGATGAAAATATTGAAGACGGCAATTCTTCCAGCACTTACCTATGGAAAAAAGCTGTGGGCTTCCAAGACAAGACCAACGACAGACATCATCCACAAAACGCGGAACTAGCTTCTATGTTTGGCAGCAATCGCACCATACTACATAAGAAACGTAGACCTCAGGAAAACAATTAAGGGCAGAAAACCTAATAGATAGACCAGCGGTAAGGAAAAATAAAATGATAAAGCGACTCTCAACACACCAATCCACAATCATTAAAGAAATGGCGCGTCAAATGGACGTTTAGGTCGTACAAAAGTCACCCCCTACTCTCTTGAAGAAGGGGGGGGGGCTAAAGAAGCGCATATGGAAAAAGAGGGAAGCAAAACAACTGATATTCAATTCTCACGTTGTGTTTATTTCACCGGTTGATTATTATGGAAATTAATTTCTTCAATTTACACTCGATTTTTTCCCTCATATTAATTATAATTTGTTACTTCTCTAAATTAGTTTGAAGATGACCTGATCACCGGATCTTTTGGCTGAATTAATTTTGTTACTGAATAATTACACTGTAACTTAGAGATGCTTTGTCGATTCTGGCTATTCAGGAAGGACGATTATTTTCGGTTGTTGGTTGCTTGAATTTTGAATATAAACCACTAAGTTTACATTTTATTGTCAGCTAGTTGCAATATGTGACTCTCGCGTTAATTTGCATAAATTGCGCCGTTTTATGAAAACCAAGTGTTAAAACAACTTAGGGATACCGTCGGTAGACCTGTTAAGTTTTTAGGCAAATTTTAAGTCTGCTTTCTATTGGGATGATCATTAATAATTTTAGTCCTTCAAATTTGTATACCAAATCTATCGATTTCTACCATTTTAACAATCCAGCCTAAAGTGCTATTACAATAAATTAATTTATATTAATGGTTAATTTACTTTATTTGTGTCTAAGAATTGTTATATGTACAATTTTATTTATTCTTAGACATGTTGGTGAGAATTGACATTCTCATTTTAATGTGGCATTAACAGCACCTTGCAGCAGTGCTAAATTAACTCAAGTACATGTTACAAGCTTAACTATTCTTCTTCATTAAATTAAGTAAGTTATTAGCGAAGTTAGATTAAATGATTTAGATCAAATTCAAAAAGTATTCTCTGTCAATTTAATCCATTTGATTATTTGCAGAAATTTGTATGGAGCGGCTCAGAGTATACATTTTCTTAGTTTTACGTAGGTGCAAATTATACAGTGTGCTGTAGAGGGGGGGGGG